>ML788988.1:573423-588333 GCA_009831015.1 Picea engelmannii
CATGGACTGCTTTGAAGCGTCTAATCAATTAATTTGAAATCTCGAACCATGTGAAGGTTCCAATAACACTTCAAAGTTATTAACCAATGAAAAGTTAGAAAACTACAAAATTTCATATATCGAAAAATAAAAAATTATGTTTCTTATGTTTAACTTTAGGTTTTTTAGAAATATGTTTTAAGTCAAAGTAAATTAATACATGGTCAAAGGCGATCCATCGCTATATACTGCCAGAAACAGTATAATAAAGAACTTCTTGATTTTTTAATTACAAACTTCTTTTAAAATAAAAAAAACTTAAATAAAAGTTTGTACTTCCAGAAATTTGATCTCTAAACTTGATAAATAGAGAGTGAAAAACTAATATAATTTAGTGATATTAAAATAGATATAGAATAATATTATTTTATGTATTGGGTGAAAAAATATGATAAATGTGTTAATTGAAAATATAAAATGTGATGAAGATGATTAAATGTGTAAAATGTAAGTACGAATTAGTTGATGAGCTAGGAGGATGACAAGGAATTATAATGGTAGTGCAAAGTTGGTGTTATCTCCTTAAATAGTCTTGTACATTATTTTCATCCATTATACCTTAGTTAATAGTTATTTATCGCTTTAATGATGCTATCTACTATTTTCATCAATGATTTGTTATTTAAATAGTTTCATGACATATATATTCCTCATAAAATAATGATGCTTTATTGTATCAATGGGTGTTTTTTGAAATTAGATGGATGAGATGTGTCACGTCTTTAATATGGATGTGGTATATATCAATTTAAAAAATTATTAAAAGATAAATATAATGTTGTTTTAAAATAAATAGACTTAAGAAAATTAAGTAACTATTTGAAGTTTAAGGAAACATATTCGTATGAAGATTATAAAAGAAAGATTTCAAACAATAACATGACAAGTTTTTTATGTTTAGCATAGTGAAACACATTGCACATTTAATAAGAAACTCTAAGAAGCATGACTTCATTATGGACATATCACACGATGAATTATAAGTGATTTCCATGTCAATAGTGACCATTCTTTTGGTTGTAAGTGACTTATATAGTCTGAGAATGCTTTCCCCCACAATCACAATGAAGGGAATCTACCTGAGAAAGGATTAAAAGAAAAAAGAATAAGGAGATACATAGAATCTTTATATGACTACATGGAATTCATGCCTCACGAGAGGAGGCCATACTGTATAAGCATGCTCTTTGTTTTACTTGTGCTTTTAAACAATGAAACCAAAAGTTTTAACATAGTCATTTTAGCAATGTATATAATTAAATATGATGTATGGCCGTGGGCCCGAATATGTAATTTGTAAACATTGTATATGATCATAATAATAATATAAATGTGACAACAGCTGAGGGTGGACACAGACAGAGTAATTGGGGGCTAAGTATCCACAATAAAGGGGAATGTCTAAGAATGTCTTAGAGAGGGATCCAGGGGGGGGGAATTGTTCTTGGGTATTAATTCCAACCCACTTTCCTAAGATTATTACTTTGAGTGAATATTCTAATTTTTTAGTGTATGAAAACACAATCATTAAACAAATGTAAGAGGAGTTGGTGGGAAAAGTCACATCCCATAGTTATGAGAGCATAGGGGCTAAGTACAATCAACCTTGGGGAATGTGAGCCAACTCTCATCGGTAAAAGGGGAATTTCAATGGTCATTGTAGGTAGATTTTTCACGTAGCTTTGGGAGAAACAAGAGAGTGTGGAGCATGGGAGCTTGAAGGTACTCATAGTAGGTGTTGTGGGTAGCTGGTTAGAGTTCTTGTTGCATGAAGAAGCAGGTTGATAGGCTTATAATGAGGACGATTTGTGTGAGATATTTTATCTTGAACAATGGGTTGTTCTATTAGTTTTCTTTAGGCAACTAACATCCCTTGAGTCCCCAACAATAGAGATTCCTGGCCAACCTTGTGTTGGAGTCCTGAAGGGAAGTGGGAAGGCCTGAGAGACTATGTCCAGTGAAGGGGGATCCCAATTCCTTAGGTTGCATAGGATTGAGGGGAAGAGAGAGTTGGAGGATTGAGATAGTTGTAGGAAAACCAGCTTGTTTTGGAGTGAATTGGGTTGTGAGAGACACCCGCGTTTGTGGATTTGTATCCCCAGCTCGAGGGTGATTTGTTGTTGAGATTTGGAGCAACAAATCTAGTAATCTACGGTTTGGAGGAGCGTCTGTCCCTTGCAACTAGTTGCTCATTTGTTGTTAAAAGATAAGTGAATTTTATCATTGTTTACCCGTTTTATTCATGGGTTTTTTATTGTTGTGCATGTTTCTCTGATTTTTAAGTAAAATGTTGTTGTTGTGTATAAGTTGTTGCATTCATGTTTTGGAAATGTTGTAGATGCATTTAGTTTTATTTGTATAATTTTTTTTTTTATGGGTTATGTAGTGTGGACACTATAGAGTGGTATCAGAGCTCTGGTTACAACACTAGGCTTGTATCACTATAAGGAAAAGACCCTATAGCAGAGGTTTTTATGGAATCCCCTACAAAAATAGCCCAAAAATGTGTTTCTAGCGAAGGTCATTAGTGGAGGTCACTGAGGAGGATATTTATTTTATCACTGGCCTATCGAGGAGAGGGGAGGATTTTCCCCAGTTTCTTAATGTCCCAGTGGGTGATTTTCACACACCTGACCCCTAAGTACCTTTTTAAGGGATGGAGTATAAATTTTTCTCTTAACCTAATACTCGTGGCCCGATAATTACTGAAATCTTACTTTCTCTTTTCCCTCTTAGAAGTAGTTTAACACTAACTCAATAAATTACTCATATGATAATTATGAGTAATTATATTATAACACAATGGGGATAATTTCTCCATAATATACTTAAGTTGATTAACCTTAATTAAGGTATATAATTCAATTCATCTATGCCACATTTTCACGTAATTTAACATATATATCTAAATATATGCATATTAACTATATTCAACCACAAATTATTTTTTTATTAATTATATTATAATATAACTGTATTTAATTATATTATAATATGATTAATTTATATCAAAGGGGGAACTTAGGATTATCAATTCTCATTAATACCTAAGTCTCTGGAATTCGACGAAGATTCCACATCAAGCTTTTATGAACCAAAATCTCCCGAATGTCGGAGTTCCGGAGAGGGTCCCACTCATATTGTGCCTTTATAATTTATTATATCGTCATATAATATAATTAATTTCGTGTTATTTATAACATTGGGATACAGGAAAATAGGTTCGGCCTTTGGCCATTTTTCTCTTATGCACTATCTTCCCCAACATCTCAGAGTCCCGAAGCTCCGAACTCTCGGAGCCTCGAATTCCCGAAGGTTCCACACATACACGTGACTTCACATTAAATATTAAATTAAAAATAGTAAAGAGGGTTTGTACTTCCCTAGGTGTAGGTATCACGATAAAATCATTTAAAATATATGTATATTATATTACATCTTTTTGGAGATTGCACCCATGTTTACATTGTCTCCAAAATTTTATTAATATTTGAAATAAGGGAGAAAGGGAGAGAACTCCGGGTCAACCCCCTTCGGCTCTCCACCACATTCCTTATACTCCAATCTCCCGGAGCCTTGGAGTCCCAAAGCTCCGAAGTGACCCCACTGGCACACATTACCACACCATTTAATATTCAAAGGAGTTGGCTTCATTTACATGAAATCAATTTAATGAACCTTAAAATAATATAATATATTATTTTATATTCCTTGAAAATTAAGCCCAGGTTTTAAAATTCTCCAATATTATATTATTATTTGACATTAAAGAGAGAGAGAGAGAAGAAAGAGAGTTCTTCGGGTAAATCCCCTTCGGCTCTCCACCACGTTCCTTATACTCCAATCTCCCTGAGCCCCGGAGTCCTGAAGCTCCGAAGTGACCCCACTTATACACCTTTCCACATTATTTAATAATTTAAAAATGGTTGGTGTTGTTCACGTGTAACTATTTTAATAAATATTAATATAATATAATATATTATATTATACCTCTTGAAATTTTCACCCAGGTTTAAACAATATCTAAGGTTATATTTAATATTCAATAATATAATGAAGGAAGGGATATTTGGGTCCACACCTTCGACTTCTCCATGCAATTCTTCATTCTCATATAACCCAGAGTCCCGGAGTTCCAGAGGGGACCCACTTGTGTTACATTGTGATTTAAACACAATGTATTATTTCAGATTATATATATATATATATATATATATATATATATATATATATTGTAATAAAGGTGTATTATAACAAATGCACATTAAACACAATAATGTAATTGATTATATTTATTATATATGCAACCTTATATAGGGTAATGTAGGGTTCGGGTATTCGACGACTTTGGCTCGTGGAATCCCATCACCCAAACATTATGGAGCGTCGGAGTTCCGAAGACTACGAGAAGGTTAAAGCATTTAGTCACAGTTTATTCCCTATTTTCTTTGGTCTCAAGCCTTTCACGTTGGAGGGGCTTTAACCTGCATTTTCAGAATAAAAAAATAATATTGCTATTACTACTACTACTACTAATAATAATCATGTGTATATAAACATATAAACATATATTTTCATAGCTTTACTGGTTTTGTTACTTCGACGATTTAAAGGAAAATTATTTTCTTTTACAGAAAAATAAGGAAAGGAAAAATATAGTTTTCCAAGCTTTATAAAGAGATTTAATAAAAGTTTATATTCCAAGGAAACTTCTCCATCCTGGAAATTAAAATATAATTATAATCTCTCCCTTGTAGTGGGTAAATGAATAAAAATTTAGTTCCTTATTACTGTGCTTTACTACTCTTACTAAATTTGAGGGAAATGTTTATTTATGCCCCAAATATAATTTTGAGAACTTTTGCATTTTAATTCATTTATACCAATTTTTTGTTTATGTCCTAATTATTTTTCCTCAATAATTATTTATAAGGACTTTTCATGTTTTCCCATAATTGAGATTATTTCCTAAAGTCCACACAGATCTGATATATTCTACTTTTCTAGCAAGGGATTTGAGGACATACTAAAATGGAGCATTATTACGCATAAAATCACTCTCTCTTTTTTCAGAGGTGTTATAGATATTTTTAACTTTTCAATCATCAATTCTCCAACATGCATTAAACTGTACAACACAGTCGACCACAACATCCACTCCCCTAAATCTTATTTTAACACACAGATAGGCAAGGGATAATAAATTAAATCAAAAAAACTTTCGCTAAGACATTCTCTTTATTCTGCTTAAATTTCTCAGGTCACTTTTTTCATAAATTAAACTTACACAGTTCTAAAACATAGTATAATATTTTCTCCGATCTAAACACTACATAGATTTAACCAAATATACTTATCTAGAAACCAGATAGTGATGCCACTGTTGAAAGGGGTGCCATTTTCCACCCAACCATAGGCACAACAACTCATGAACGGATTTACCATTGGTCACCCCCTAGATAGATCATGATGCTCTGAGAGAGACTCTTCTTTATATTCAACAACAACCAGGGATGGAGGCCACTCTCCTCCTCCCAAAAGAGCTTGGGAGTTTGGTTTTCTCTCCGCCAAGCAAGGGGGTATGCAATGAGTTCCTTCTTAGTCACTCATCTTCTCTGCAACCTCATTTATCAACTTGGACTGAAAACACTGCCCAACAAATTCATGTACATAGAAAAAAATCATTTTTTTTCCAGTTCTCTTCTGAACCAGTGAGTTTCACATGCTCTTCCTCTTCTGAAAATGGTCACCATACTCATCTTCTTTCCTCCTCTCTCTCTGCCCACAATTTTTCCTTCATTCCCCTGCCTTCTTTGGCAAGATTTCATGGGTCAAATCCCCCAATTCATGGGTCAACCTAGAATCATGTAGATGGGTACATTTCTGCCCATGCTTCTGAGGCAAGGCAATTTTGGTACAAAACCCATTCCTTTTTATAAATGTGGGAAGATGAAAGTTCATCTGCCTACTCCCTCCATTAACCACAATTCTAGAAAAATGGGCAATCTGGATTTTTCTTGATTATTAAATTGGCAAGGGAAATTTCCTAATTGATTCCCTCTCATACATCATGATCTACCTTGGCAACCCCTTCAACAGTTATGCAACACTTTCCTTTTTACATTAGTAGCATAAATATTTACACTACCCTTTTAGCAAAATATAGTTACATTTACAAGCTAGGGGAAACAGGGTATTATGATCCCCTCCCCCTTAAAGGAACATCGTCCTCGATGTTCTTTGTATCTCAACAACACCATTCATGCCTCATGCTTCAACTGCTTTAGCGGCATTTCCCTTTTATCAGCTTGGTCTTTTCCGAGACTCTTGGCCTTTGTCACATGCCTACAATGATTTCAAACAACAAGCCTATTAATCACAATTTCATGCAAAAACATTTTACTGTTGTTCAAAACTCAAGAGGAAATATTTATATCAACACAATACTTATCTGTGCAATTTCATGGATTTGCACCTAGCTGTTTGTCTAACTTGGCCCATTGTTTTCCTTGACATACCCATTGTGTGCATGATCCCAACCAATAGTCTACAAGAATTATTTGAAGTCTCCTCTTCCTTGCGGTCACTCACTCTCTAGGCCCAAGATCAGGCATCCCCTTCTCTATTATACACTTCCTCGGGTGATCCATCTTTCCTTGCCAATGATTTCTCGCACGGGAAGAGTTTATGAGACTTTACCAAGTCTTATAGTCAAGGCGTCCCTCTAACTTGCTTTGTCGAGTTATCCCTCCGACCCGTGTTACCACAACATAACATTTTCTATGACGATCATGTCTTATCACAGGGTTCTCATGTCACAACAATAACCTTTCTCTATGCTTTTCCAACTTGACATCGATCATCTGTCCCTCCCAGATAGATATTTCATATCACCTGTGTCACATACATACAATAACCATGATATGTTATCATCAGTTCCAATTTATAATTTCTTTCAAATCTGTCATCCACATATTTCCAAATTCCACTTTTTTATTTTCAGATATGTTCCACATAGAAACCAGATTCACAAGTATGAGATATTTATTCTCATAATAGTTTGGCTCAGTAGGCATTGGTCTTCCTTATGGGATTTACTTATGCTGCCATATCCAAGACCTTCCTTCTTGCAACTCCATCTTCACATAGCCAAACAAGTTGTTAGTTATCATGCACATTATATCTTCCAAACTGTGCATACTAAAAGTCAAATCATTTTCATCTATTCAGTGATACAAAGTAAAATGAAATACCATTATTTACGTATGCAACATTTCAGCGTACCAACTTTTTCCAAATGCAATTCAAATATTAAATGACTTTAATCAACGTGCCAATGTTCATGGCCACATTCCTACCTAATGCTCCCTTGCATTGATTTCAAGTTTTGTGAAAACCATCACATAGATCAAGCTGCCAACTGTTGTTGAATAAGGGACCCTGGACATGTATTTTATCTCCTCCTGTGTCTTGGGACACATTTCCTTAGTTAATTTGAAATGGCTGGCCAAAGGTGTACTAATTGGTTTTGAATTCTGCATTCTAAACCTCTCCAACACCTTCTCTATGTACTCACCCTGAGACAATGTCAATTTGCATTTTTTCCTGTCTCTTGTTATTCTCATACCAAGGATTTTCTTTGCAGCACCCAAATCCTTCATCGCAAATGAATTTGCTAATTTTTTCCTGAGCACATTTATATCCTACATATTAGACCCTGCAACAATCATGTCATTTACATACAATAGCAAGATAATATAGCTTCTATTTTCTAGCCTTTTAAAATAAACACAATGATCAGAATGACATCTACTATAACCTTGTTCTGTCATAAACCTGTCAAACTTTAAATGCCACATCCTTGGAGATTTCTTTAGGCCATACAAGCTCTTCTTCAACATGCATACCAAATTCTCCTTCCCTTTTGTTATCACACAAAACAACATGAACATAGGCGAGCAAGTAAAGTTTGTAGCAGTCGAGATCCCCTGTGTAGGTTCGATGTGGCACTATCTCCAAGCACAGTTGGAGGGAATCCAAGGTTGGCAGGTGGGTAAAGGTTTGGTGGGGGCATGCGTAGATATCATTTCCCATCCAGATCAATGACCTCAAATAGTTTTGGGGCCGCAACATGCTCAGGCGATAAAAATCCTTAAGCGGGCCGAAATCCAAACCATTGTTTTGAGTGGTGGCAACGTGGCAGAAGAGGATGTGTTTCGGGCCTGAAAGCAATGTGGGCCTAAACCGCTTCCCACGGCCCTGAAATCACGTGCACATTTAATATCGTATCTGAAAACAATAGGTGGTCTCCCACTAGTCATCCAGCTGGGCTCCAATCTCGAGAAGGGTTCAGCCAATGAACGTGGATTGAATTTTTCGCGGCCACCTGCTTATTCGACGCCCAATCCAGTTGCAACACATGGTCGCCCCCTAGCCATCTAGTCTCTTCTCCGATCCCGAGATAGATTCAGTTAATGAGAAAGGACTGGTAGTTGAAACCTCAGCTCAACTCATAAATGGAAGGATTGAGAGTTATGGAAAAGGAGGCAGGACTGTCAGCTCAAGGTATAGTAATGGACGGTTTTTTTTCTTGCAGGTCCATACTGAACCTGGTTTGCATCTGACAAGAGGAAAAACACATAGTCTAACATAAGGTTGCATAGACGCAAAGCTTTGAATGGGATGCAAGATCACACTCCTGGTAGTTGTGGGTTGATCTGAGTATAAGTAGATAAGTTCAATATTTTGTTATGGTCGTTGAATGGTTGAGCAGAGCTCCCAACTGTGTAATTTTTTATGCTAGAACTATTCTCTGGTTATGTGTCAGACTTGAGACTTTCACATTAATAGAAGTCAAATTATTTCATCTTCTTGTGTAAACTGCGCTGAAACACTCGGGCATGTAGGATCCAGTCGAGGGTTGTGGTCGTATTGTAATGTAGGTTTGATTATAATGTTGTTGTGACATGTTCCAGTACTTTCCCTTTGTTATCTTATTTTCCCTTATGTTGAAATGCTCATCCATGGAGGATCCATATGAGTTGTTGTAGTTGCATGGTAATGGAGGTTTGATTATTATGTTGTTGTGACATATTTCATTGTTTGAAACTTAAGTTCAAGAGTGCTCGTGTGCCTGAGTTTTTCCTCATCAAGTTGCTTCAAGTTTGGATGCTCATGGCAGACTTGTTCACCTCTCTCACTAAGTCTTCCTTCTGCTCACCCTTAAACTCAAACCACTGACTGAAGTTAATGAGGACCTCATTTCCCTATGCATTGCTTGTCCAATTTATGTGTTAAATCATTCTTGTACTGATTTTTGTCCATTTGACCTCCACTCATAAAACCAACATCCACCAAACATTTTGATGGGTACTGGGCTTGTCCTCCTACAATCAGAGGGTGACTCTCAGTGCTAACATTCTTGACATCGTTGTTGGGGAACGAATTGAAGACATTTCCCTAGGATTGAACGACAAAGAAGTTTTGATTCTGAAGGTGCATCATAAATCAATACCTTGAAGATTGCAACTTTCACCTGGTGACTCCACTATTTCATTTGTGGATCCCAAAAGCAGACACACGAGTTCTACTCCACAGTTGCCTTTGGCTACACCTGAAGCTGACCTAGAAAATATTATTAAGAAAGGAAATACCTCTCAAGAAGGGATTTCAACTAATGTACTAGGTGATTCTGGTAATTTACAAACTTCTTCTTTTAAAGCTACAACATCTGCATCAAATTCTCCTTTTCTACCATTTGTTGGAGTTTCCAGAAGTTTAAATTTTGGAAGTTTTCCTGTTGAATTCCCCCCTTCTAGTCTTCATTTAGAAGGGGAAAGTTTTGAAACCCTTGTTTCCCTTGATATCGTAAAGTTGTTTAGACCCAAGACCTTAGAAGATTTTCCCACTTTGGCTTTTCCTACTCCTCCTCTTGTAGAAGTTGTTGTATCTAGAGAGGGGGGAAATTCTTTTCCTTTGAACCCCATATTTTCCTCCAACACTTAGCCATTTTCCCTTTCCCCTAGAAACACAGCTCCAGTCCCACCTATCCAAACTCTATCTCCCCATGGTTCTTCTACAGTTCACATCCCAATGGCAGGTGATAATCCTCCTAGAAATAGAATGGATGCCATAGTGGCTGCTAGGTATGCCCCTCTCATTTTACCTTAACCTATGAATTCCCTCCCAATTGGAGATTACCTCAAGTACATGCCCAAGTTTACAGGGGAGGAAGACATAATTGCAGAAGAACACCTTTCTGCTTTTTACAGTTATGCAGATAACCTTAATATTGAAAATGAAGATGTTTGGTTGAGAGCTTTTGTATAGAGCCTTGATGGTGAGGCTAGAAAATATTTCAGGGACTTGACTCCTAGATCTATTGATGGGATTGAAGCTTTGGATGATTCATTCCTAAGACATTGGGGGGACAAAAAGGATTTCCTTTATTATATTACAGAGTTTGGGTCACTTAAGAGAGAAGAGGGGGGATCTGTTTCAGACTTCTCAAAGAGATTTAATAAGATGTGCAATAAGATTCCCACTGAAATTAAGCCTACAAAAACATCTTCCAAGATTACTTATGCTAGTGCTTTTGACCCTAAGTTTTTCCTCTCGTTGAGAGAAAGAAGAGCTACCTCCTTGTCTCATATGCAAGATGCAGCCCTTGAAGTAGAGTCCAATATATTGGTAGTTTCCAAACTTAGGAGTAAGGATGATAGAGACATAAGAAAAGGTAGGTTTGAATATTCAACCTTTGGTTCCTCTGATGCCCACCCTCAAGTGGATGAGTTGACAAAACTTGTAAAATCACTTTCTGCAGAAATGGAGAAATTGAAATTTGAGGGAAAGCAACGCTATACGAACACCCAAAATATTGATAATAGGGGTAATTTCAGAAGACCAAATAATTCCCCTCAGATCATCCAGAGAGATCAAAGAAATAGGGATAGGGATGATAAAAAAATCCAAGCCCCTGTCCAAAATAACCTTGTTAAGGAGAGGAAGAAGGTAAAGATACCGAGATCCATTGTCTTGGTGACACTTCTTCATCCCCTCATTTAACTCAATCTGCATATGAAGAGGCTCTCATGGGTAGCCAACTAAATGAGTTGATCAAGGGAGAAAGGACCAGTGGCAATCCTAATAGATACAACCTCAGGTCCAAGAAGAAAGAGGGAAAGCCTGACATTCTTGATCAACCTACTAGAACAAAGCATCTCGTTAAGGAGGTGGCAACTAGCAGCAAATAAAAAGAGGCACAAAGCCCCCAGGAAGTGGTTAAGAGCCCTATCCCAGAAGTGAAGGTGATTCTGAAGCCTCCCTCCTCTTTTAGCTTGGAGAATGAGATTCAAAAGATTAAAATTCTTGTACCTTTCTTGGAGCTAGTTAAAAATGAGGATTTCAAAAGGTACCTCTCCAAAGTATTGCAGCTCGGACTTGCATATTATTCCACATACTAAGTCAACCTCCAAGATTAAAAAACAGTTATCATACTAGGACCTTTGGTAGAGGATAGGGGTTACTCCTCCCCTCCTTTATATAGTACATCATTGAACATTCATGATAAAGTGTTTCACAACTGCTTGATGGATTCAAGGGCATCTCACAATCTCATTCCTAAGACCATCGTGGATGAGCTTGGGTTGGAGGCTACAAAAACCTACCATGACCTGTACTCATTTGATTCAAGGAAGGTGAAGTATATGGGGGTCATCAAAGACTTTGTTTTTTCCTTATTCCAGTTGTCAATGAAAAGTGTGGTCATGGATATTGTGGTGGTTGATGTCCCCCATAAGTTTGGAATGCTCTTGTCTACATCTTGGATCAAAACATTAGGGGTAACTTTACAGATAGATCTTTCATATGCCACTATTCCTGTGTTTGGGGGAGAACATGGAAGGATTTATAGGGAAGCACAACTTGCTTACATTATTAGTGATGAAGAAAACCCTACCAACGACCCCATTTTTGCAGTTGATATTGATTTAGGAACCAATATATTACAACTCACTGATGCTCCTCAAACACTTATTGAAATAAGAAAGAAACCCATCACCTCTTGTGAAGACCCTCCTCCCAATACCTCTGTTTGGAAAAAAAAAATTGATGGAGACTCTTCTAGGGTAAGTGTTGGTGCTGGGGTATTTTTCATTTCCCTTACCCAAGAGACCATACCTCTATCTTATAAGATTGAATTTGAAACAACAAACAATGTAGCAGAATATGAGGGTCTTGTTTTGGGTTTGAGAGCTACCAAAGACATGAATATTGAGGAGCTAACAGTATTTGGAGATGTTGAGTTGATTGTTCATCAAGTCAGAAAACAATATCAGGATAAACAACCCGGGTTAAGGGCCTATAGAAATGAATTCTGGGATCTTGTTGGCAGTTTCTTCTTGGATTTTAATATCTCATTTGTTCCAAGAGAGGAGAACACTATGGAAGATTCCTTGGATGTTTCGGCAAGTAAGTTCAGGGTTCCTTTTCCCCCCAAACGCAAGTATGAGGTGGAAGTAAAATATAGACCCTCTATTCTTGACAATGTCAAACATTGGAAGGTTTTTGAGGATGATCTTGAGATAAGAATATTTCTTGGGACTGTGGATGAATTTTCTTATTTGCATATTGATCAGGATCAGGATACTGAAGAAAACCCCCATGTTGATATTTTTCTGAATAAAATTATTGACCATCATATTGTTCAGTTGCCAAGTAACCATATTCCAAAGGGACTTGTCCCCTTGGAGATATTGTTTGACATAAATGATGTTGTTGTAAAGGTTAAAAGTTCAACTGAAAAAGATGATGTGACTAAATGCAATTTAGGAACACAAGAGGATCCCAAATATGTCAAATTGTCTAGCAATTTGTCAAAGGAGCAAAGGGTTGAGTATGTCAATCTTTTGAAGGAGTTTGTTGATGTGTTTGCTTGGAAATATGAAGAGTTAAGGACATATAAAAATGACATCATTGAGCATAAGATCCCTTTGAAAGAAGAGGCCAAACCTTTCAGGCAAAAACTCAGATAGATAAATCCCATGTTGCTGCCTATTATGGAAAAATAAGTGAAAAAATTGTTGGATGCTCAGATCATCATTCCTTTGAGATATTTAGAGTGGACGGCTAATTTGGTGCTTGTGAGGAAGAAAAATGGGGAAATCAGGTTATGTGTTGATTTCAGAAATTTGAATAGGAGCTCCAAAAAACATAACTACCCCTTGCCAAAGATGGAGCACATTTTGAAAAGAGTGACTGGTTCATCTAGGATGTCTATGATTGATTGCTTCTCTGGCTACAATCAGATCTATGTCATGCCTGAAGGTAGAGAAAATACAACCTTCACTACTCCTTGGGGCACATTCATGTATGCTAAAATTCCCTTTGGATTAGTGAATGCATGAGAAACCTTCTAGTGAGCCATGGACATTGCCTTCATTGGGGAGAAAGATAAATTTGTAGTTATCTATCTGCATGACATTACAGTGTTCTCAAAATCTAATAAAGAGCATTGTCATCAATTGAAGAAGGTCTTCCTGAAGTGTAGAAGGATTGGTCTCTCCCTCAATCCTAAGAAATATTTGTTTGCTATGAAGGATGGAAGATTATTGGGGCATATTGTGTCAGCAGAAGGGGTAAGAATTGATCTGAGCAGAGTAGAGGCCACCCATGCCTTATATTTTCCCAGATCTAAAAAAGACGTTCAGTATTTCCTGGGTAAAATAAATTTTCTGATAAGATTCATTTCTAATTTTGTTGATTTGGTTAAGCACATTACATCCATGCTAAGAAAGGGAAGCGAGGTGAAGTGGACTATTGAGTCCAGAAATTATTTTGGCCAAATCAAAAGGGATTTGACTGAAGCACTTGTTCTCATCATCCCTGACTATTCTAAGGAATTTTTGATATTTTCTTTTGCCTCATCTTATACATTGGTTGTTGTTTTGCTACAGAAAAGTACAGAGGGGTTAGAGCAACCTATTTCCTTTTTTAGCAGAGCATTGAGGGATGCAAAAATGAGATATGATATCATGGAGAAGTAGGCATATGATTTGGTGAAAGCCCTCAAGGCTTTCAGAATCTATGTTATTTATTCAAATATTATTGGATATGTCCCCTCATCCTTAGTGAAAGAGATATTGATCCAGCCTCATATAGATGGGAAGAGAAGAAAATGGATTGCCAAAATTATGGAGTTCGACCTGGAAATAAATCCCACTAAGTTGGTGAAAGGCCAAGGTTTAGCCAGGTTACTGGCTAAATCAAATTACAAGGCTTTGGGGGCTTAATTTCATGAACGTACATTCAGAAAATCAGCAAACTGAGATTGTTGATAAAGACTCTCATGTCAGCCTGAACTTAGCAGAATGCATCTGGTATAAATACATCATATATTTTTTGCATAAGTTGCGGCCTCCTGATGGTTTGGACAAGAATAAGGTAAGAGCTTTGAAGCTCAAAGAAATCAAATATTGTCTCATTGATCAGGTTTTGTATTGGAAGGATCCTTTAGGATTTATGTTAAGATGTCTAGACCCACATGAAGCCCAAAGAGCTATGACTGGTTTTCATGGCAGCTTATGTGGGGGACATCATTTTTGGAGGACCACGACTTATTAAATCCTTAGAGATGGGTATTTCTGGACCAACCTTTTTACTGATGTTTGTGCAAATATTAAGAGCTTTTGCCAAATGCCAAAAGTTTTCTGGAAAGTAGCAGCTCAAATCTTTTCCTTTGAAACTTGTGGTAATTTATGGACCTTTTCAACAGTGGGGTCTTGACTTCATTGGGGAAATCCACCCAACCTCAAGTGGTCAGCACAGGTGGATCTTGACTGCCACTGTTTATTTCACCAAATGGATAGAATCCAT
>ML788988.1:594023-606575 GCA_009831015.1 Picea engelmannii
GCCAAGGTTTCTACATTTAAAAATAAATTTCCATCCTTAAAATCATCCCTGATCATTTAACCTTCAAAATACTTAATGATTTCAACATTTAAGAATAAAATTACATTGAATTCCATCATTTTTTTATTGGCCAAGACATAAGGCTGCCAAGTTATAGGTTCGACGAGTAAACATCACAAAGAAACATCGATTCCTTCACTATCACACCAAATGAGAAAGATACCAAAATATTCCCTTAAACATAATCATTTTCATCTATATTTGATCTGTAAATTTCCATGGATATTCCATTGGAATAGTTCATCACAACAGATCTAATAAAATATTGAAATCTTTACTATTAAGGTTAATTTTCCTTTATATATCCAAAATATTTAGTTATTGATTTTCTTCTTATGCATGAAATAGATAAAATGTGGAAAATAAATAATAGTAAAATGCATTCACACCATCCACAAATAAACACAAGGTATGACCTCGGAAACCCAATACAAGAGAAAACTCATCTAGAAGGTGAGGTTTATCTGCTCTCTTTTCTCTTGTATAGAAATGATGCAAGTGCAAATAAAGAGGCATTCTCTGAGGAGTTTACTTTGACATGTGGCATGTATGGATTCTACAAAATCTCTCCTCCTCTATTATGCTCATATAATACCACTCTGATATGTTTTTCTCAGCTATGGAACAAGATACAATGCAAAATAATGGAACCCCTTCTCCTCCAAGTGGCCTGACATTTAACATAGCCTGATAGCCATCTAGGGGTAGGCTTTTGGCTTACTCAACCCTCAATTGTGATAGGGTTTTGGACCTTCTAGAATATTATTGAAATTACATATTTGGATATCCCCATATGCATGAGTAATGAGGGATCATGTGGCTTCCTCTTGTACGATGGTGGTCAACACGGTAGGTCAACTTGCAAGAGGCCTAGCTTTTTCACACTAGCTTTGATTGATGCATGGTCTACATCGTTGGAATGATATCAAGTGTTGAACACCACCAAGGGGGTGTGCACAATTTCTAGACACCGGAACTCCAAAAAAATCCATTTAATGCCTCAAAATGGCTTTGGAAGGTTATGGACCCCAATTTTCCAAAATGGGACATGCCACTAAAATGACCCTGCAAGTTGATTCCTCCAATTTTTTCAACTCTGAAAGCATCGAGATAGATGAAAAATAATATAATGATCCAATCTATATCATATCTCCCCATTTAGGGATGCTTTTGGTCCCCAAAATATTTACTAAAGGACATAATTTTGACATAGTTTGGTTCTAGACCACTTCTACAAAACTATGTCCTTTGTTAAATCTTCCTGAGTATCTGGTGCTAAGTCCTCAAAGGAAGGTAAGACCTATTCCTCCTCCTGATCCAACATGGAGGGCTCATAGAGTTTGAGATTCTCCACATTCACTATTGAGTAAATGTGCATGTATGGGGGTAGATTGAGTTTGTAAGCATTATCTACCACTTTTTCCAATACCTCAAAAGAACCATACCGTAAATCCTTCATATTCTTACCAGAACCATGTATCCTTTACCTATTTACTTGTAACCATACTCTGTCTTCCACTCTAAATTTTCTCTATATTTTGTGTTGGTCATGTCTAACTTTGTACTTTTCCTGTGATTTCTTCAGTGTCTCTTGTATTTACAAATGGATCTTCCTGATCTTATCAACAATTTTTTCTTCCTTTACTGCATCTTTTGTGTGGTCCTCCCTAACTTCTCTTTGTTTTCCATATACAACATGTGAGGGTGAGGATGGAAAATACCTAAAGCAAGTTTCAAAAGGTGACTTACCATTAGAAGTGTGGACTACTCTGTTATAAGAGTGTTGTATATAGATCAAATATTCATTCCAGATCTTCGGATGATTTTGATTATAACCCCTCAAAATCTGCGCCAAATTCATGTTGACTACTTCCATATTGCCATATTCTATGGATGGAATGATATAGACCTCTTCAAATTAGTTTCTATCTTCTCCTACAATGTAGTAAAAAATGCACTAAGAAATATAGTATCTTTGTTTGAGATGATTCTCCTTGGCATCCCAAAGTGCACCCAGACCTTCTCAAAGAACAAGTTTTTTTCTTCCCATCCCTTGATGGTCATTTTACAAGGCATGATAATGCACATCTTGATGAATTTTTCAACTACCACAATAAATAGTCATGTTCCTTCTGAGTTGGTATTAACCCTCCCACAAAATCCATGGAAATGATTTCCCAAGGTTGAGTGGATACAGGTAAGGGATGGTATAGACATTGCTTCCTATTATTTTTCTTGCTCTAATATATTTTTCTATATATTCTTACATTCTGGGCCAATACACATACCTCTATAAGTTGGAAATTGTCTTTCCAACACCAAAATGTCCTACAACCTTGGAGGTGTGAGCCTCTCTGATAAGATGCAATCGTTCACCTTTAGGAACACAGAGCTTGTCAATCTTGTAGAGTAAACCATTATGGAAATGATAGTCATCTTTGCTAATCACCTTCTTCTATATGAATTTGGCCCTATAGTTGTTGAAACACCTTCTTGAAGTCCCCATATTCTGTGGATGCCTCTTTGTATGCATCATGGGTAAAAGGCTCCATGTGCATCAGAGTTCCCAAATCCATAATCTTAGATGTGGGTGGACATGAAATCATGTCTTCCAACTTACTTGTTTTTCCCTTCTTATACTTGATGACTAGATGAAATTTTTGTAAAAACCTCATCCACTTGCAATTACTGGTTTGTTGTAGCTTACTTTGGGCCTGCAAATACTATAGCGGCTAGTGATTTGTGTGGATGATGGACCATCATCTCTCCCATTATAAAATGCTTCCACTTCTTGACAATTTGAACCAGGGCATAGATTTCCTTGTAATAGGCAGGGTAGTTGAGAACTACCCCATGAAATATTTCAGAATGATAGCACACTAGCCTTCCTCCTTGCATCAATACGACTCCCATGGCATACTCACTTGCATCTATCTCCACATCAAAGGGATTTTGTAGGTTTGGTAGTGAGAGAACTAGTGCTTGAATGGTCTTTATTTTCAACTCATCAAAGGCCTTATGTTGGTTCTCCCCCCACTAGAAACTCATACCACTGGTTTTTATGGTGTGGAGTGGTGCAGCTACCACTAAAAATGAAGCTATGAACTTTTGCAAGTATTGTGTTGCCCCCCAAAAAATCCTAAATTCAATAACATTTGTAGGAACTGTCCATTTCATGATGGCCTCCATATTTGCGAGATCTACAGTGATCTCTCGTCCACCGATCACATACCCCAAATACACCAAATATTGTTGATCAAACTCACATTTATTGATATTGGCTAGCAGTTGGTGCTTTTGCAGAGTCTCTAGCACCTACATAAGATGTGAGATGTGCTCCTCACATGTAGCACTATAAACCAATATACCATCCAAATAAATAATAACAAATGAATCTAGATAAGGGCGTAAAATATCATTCATTATTCTCATAAATGTAGTTGATGTGTTGCATAAACCGAATGGCATAACCAACCACTCATACAAACCTTGACTTTTCTTGAAGGAACTCTTCCGGGTATATATTTTTTTTACTCGTACCTAGTGATATCCTAATTTCAAATCCAACTTAATGAAGTACTCGACATGTTACTATCAGTCCAATAGATCATTGATCCTTGGAAGAGGGTATCAATTTTTTCAGTGTAATATTGTTCAATGCCTTGTAATCAATACAAATTCTCCAAGTCCCATCTTTCTTGGGTACAATTATGATGGGTGTCCCACAAGGCAAGGTACTTGTCTAAATCACACCCTAATCCAACAACTATTGCAACTACTTGTTCACTTCATTCGCTTCTAGAACAAACTATTTATACAACACAATATTTGGCAATGGGGAGTCTAGCAATAAGTGTATTTTGTGCTCCACATACATCTTAGGTGGTATCCCTTTAGGCTCCTTGAACACTCCTCTATATTATCATAGAAACTCCTCTAGATGATGTTTTTTCTTTTTAGTACAACCATCTAGGGATGCCTTCACTCCCATCGACTCATCATCAGACTGATTTTCTCTTAAGAAAAGAAAAACATATTTCTTACTAGAAATAATCAACTTCTTGGCTTGGTTTGCACTTACCAGTGAGATCTTTGAATTGAATTTATGTGCATTGATGATGTAAGACTTCCCATCCTTGATTAGTCGGTACTATTTGGCTCTCTGCATTAAGATTTCATCCCTAATATACATGTAAGGGATTCCAAACACTACTCCACATGCATCAACAAGTACTACATCTAATTCCACTTCATCAATAAAATCATCACTTATAGAAATTTTTATCTTACATTGTTTTATTACCTTTATCTCTACATCCTTCTTTACCCAACCCAATGGATAGGGGCTAGGACAATTGTGAACCTCCAATCCAAGCTTGCTGACTAGATCCAATACTATGATATTAGCATGTGAACCAGAGTCAAACAAAGCATCTATCTTGGTCTTCTTGACTTGAATCTTGATGTGGAAGAGATTTTTCATGTCCTTCTCTTCCTAGTGATGGAGGATAATTATATTCATCTCCTTGTTCATATATGTGCAGACAATATTTTCATCCACATCTGAGCTACTTTCAACCTGATTTCTTGAATTTGTGGCTAAAAGGTTCTTTTTCTTTCTATCCTTCTTATGGTTCTTCAGGTTTAGCTATGGATGCAATGTCCATCATTTTTCCTCGGTGTGGCCATCAATGTTGAAATGATTGCAATGTTTGTTGGGATATTTGGACTGATGCGCAATGGATTTTTTCCTCTTATATTTTCCCCCTTTCCACTTCTTCTTCCCCTCCTTAGAATCTTCCTAGTGCTCTTTTTTCTTTGATCCACTTGGTTGTCCCTTCTTTTTGCCTATGTTTTCTAGGTATTGTGCTTGTACACACACCTCATCCATTTTCCTTGGTTTGAATAACATCACCTTCATTTGTAGATGAATGTGTAAACACCTAGATACTTGAGGAGTAAATATGGGTTCTTGGGAGAGATACCCAACATGATGGCGATAGTTTTGAACTCAGTGGTGTACTCATGTACACTCTACCCCTACCTTTTCCTGAAGTAATTCCATCAAATTCATTGGTCCTCCACATACCCGATAGGGTAGAATTGGGACTTGATGAGGGTTTTTAATTCCTCCCACCTAGTTACTGGCAGATCACCCTCCAACCCAAGTGTTTCCATGTGGCTTTCCCATGTGGCATTCCCACTAGGTTAAATCATGACCCTCTAACTTCAACCTAGTAAATGAAATCTTTTTCCCTTCATCTATATAGTGAATGCTAAAATGAAATTCTAGTTGTTGCAACCAATGATTCAATTTCAATGCATCAATCTCACCTTGGTATGGATTTATGTCCACTTTCTCTTATATCTTGAATAGGGATTGTTAAGGGTTAATGACACTCGAACTCGACTACTCTTTATCAAATTATTTCCTCGACTCCTTTCCTAAGTCTTTCTAATCTCCCAATTTCCCCTCTGATCTGATCTCTAAGTTAGAGCCTCCATCATCTTTGAACTGTTTAAGCTTTCTTGCTAGAGTCGTCATAAGGAGGTTCATATTGCAACTTATGTCAACAACTTATGCTTCAAACCACTCAAATCTCTCTTATGTTGGATCTCAAGTGTTATTATGAACGTAATCATCTACCATGGCTAGGGTTTATGTGAATTCTCTTTAACCTGATTCCTAGATACTGAAAATTCCCACAATACCCAAAAGATAAACTTGCTCTGATACCAATATGATCTGTAAAATTTTCTGGATATTCCAATGGAATAGTTCGTCACAAAAAATATAATAAAATACTGAAATTTTTACTATTAAGGTTAATTTTCCTTTAGATCTCCATATTATTTAGGTATTGATTTTATTCTTATGCATGAAATAGATAAAATGTGGAAAATAGAGAACATTAAAATACATTCACATCATCCACAAATAAACACAAATTATGACCTAGGAAACCCAATACAAGAGAAAACCTATCCATAAGGTGAGGTTTCTTTACTCTCTTTTCTCTGGTATAGAAATGATGCAAGTACAAAAAAAGAGGCACTCTCCAAGGAGTTTCCTTTGACCTATGCCATGTATGGATGCTAAAAAATATATCCTCCTCTGTTATGCTCACAAAATACCACTCTTAGATGTTCTTCTCATCTATGGAACAAGATACAAGGTAAAAGAATGGAACCCCTTCTCCTCCTAGTGGCTCGATATTTAACATAGCACAATAGACATCTAGAGGTATGTTTTTGACTTCCTCAACCCTCAATTGCGATAGGTTTTTGGAACTTCTAGAATCTTCTTGAAATTACATACATGGCTAGCCCCATATGCATGAGTAACGAGGGATAAAGTGGAATCCTCTCATGCCATGGTGGTCAACACTGTAAGTCAACTTACGGGAGGCATAAAGTTTTCATACAAGCTTTGATTGACGCATGGTCTACACCGTTGGAAATATATCGAAGTGTAGAACACTGCAAAGGGGTGTGCACAACTTATGGACACTAGAACCACAAAAAAATCTATTTAATGCCTCAACATGGATCTGAAAGGTTTTGAACCCCAATTTTTCAAAGTGGGACCTGCCACTAAAATGACCTTGCAAGTTGATTCTTCCAATTTTTTCCACTCTGAAAGCGTTAAAATAGATGAAAAATAATATAATGATCCAGTATGGATCAACATTTGTCACAAGTCCTGTGACAATTCAATCTCTATGATATGAACATCTGTGTAATAATATGACTTTTTTAATGACAAAATAAATCCTAGATTCATGTGGAATGTTTTTTTCTCCATGATTAGAATCGACAATAGCTATCTCCTTGAACTCAACATGTTGTAGATAGAATCCAATGTGGTTAATAATATGTGATCTTTCCCATTTAATAAAAACACCTTTTTCTTTTGACATTGTATCTGCACCTCTTAATGCATGTGGAAACTAAATATCTCCATTAAAAACCTTGTTAACATTTACAACTACACAAAACAAATGGATGGATCTTGTGCTAGAGTTAAGGGTTTTCCCGCCTTCCAAGGGATAGGGTTGAATTAAATACTCCATGGCTTTGACTGGAGGAGGGGGCATGACTCCCTCCTATAGTAGAGTTCTTTCTAGACACTGACAAGATCCCACCAACATGACATCTCCTCCAAAATACAACAACCAAAGTGGGCTTAATGCTTCAGGATCCAATGAGGGAAGGAACCCAAAATAAAATTTTGAAACTATATATCGTGAGGTGTCCAATAAGAACCAAAACATTTTGAGAAACAAAAATCATTTCATTTCAAAAGCTGAGGAAAACCCTAAATACAAGATTACTTCAACAAAAATTGGGGAATATATACAATCCATGCGTAATAATGCCTTCATTGGTAAATTTATGGGCATCTAGCCCACAGAAAAGGCGCTCGTCTCGTGGATCAAGGTAAACTGGAAACCCAAAGGCAAAATCAATCTTGAATTGGGATCCAAAGGATTCTTCATGACTATCTTCTCTAGCTTGGAAGATAGAGATAGGGTTTTTAAAAATGGCCCATATTTCTTTAAGTCAATAAGGTTGTACCTCAAACCTTGAATAAAGTGATTCAGTCCCAGTAAGGAGGAATTTTCTATAGCACCATTTTGGATCCACCTATATTCGCTCACATATGAATTTTGGGAGGCTGAAATTCTAGAAGGAATCGGTAATACCTTGGGCTCTTTTGTGAAAATTTTTGAGATCACTAAACAAGGATGCTACACCTCTCATTCCCACACCTATGTCTATATGAATCTCTCAAAATCCTTACTAGACTCGATTTTTCTCAGCTATCAAGATACAAAATGGATGCAAACCATCAATTACGAACACATTCCCTTTCCCCATCGAAAATGTCACGAGCATGGACATCTCTTTCGAGATTGTCCTTTGAATTTTCTACCACCATCTGCACAGACCCCATGTTCAAAGGATGTAGAGGGTTTCTAGAAATTCTCAACAATAAGATGAACCAATAGACAATCTATTCCACCCCATCCTAACAAAAACATCAAAAAAATAAACAACTATGAAGTTTTATCACAGACTGTGGAGGATCTTAGTAGCACACCCCAAAAGGAAACTAGAAAATGACAATACTTGGTGATTGATCATGACACATCCCAAAATATAGATAAAAATGATAAGCGTCGAAAGACAATGGATCCAAGCTCCCTAGAGACCGTTGATCAAGAGACATAAATGTAGGAAGACAACCCAAAACAAATTGACATAGAGGATGGAGATGAAATGTACCTTGGGGATCTATATCTTCAATCGATTACAGTGGCATGCAAGCAACAAGATCTGAATTCAATCCCTGATCAATAGGTTCAAATCTTAAAGGATGTTCTTATGCAAAGAAAAGATCATCGAAGTCCAATTTCCAAAGGTATGCACTCATTTATATCCTCTTTAGGAATTAAAATTAATTCCTCTAATGATAGTTCTATATTTTCAAAAGAGGGAAAAAAAAGAGGCCGCAAAAGCAATAAGAAAATCCTCCAAGAGCTTGGTGATTTGTTAGTCAACTCTACAAGAATATCGTTGATGCTTGGTAAGTTTCCCCCAACCCTTCCCAATATCCCATGAAGCTAATCTCCTAGAATATTCATGGCCTAAATGGAAAAAGTAAGCACATGCTACTTAAGAATAAAATCCACAAGAAACAACCCACAATTGTAATGCAACAAGAAACCAAATGTATCAACAATTTAATCTCAACACTATCCCCAGAAACCTAAAAGGGATCCCACGCGATGGTAGTAGATGCTCAAGGTGCTTCAGGGGGATAGGAAATCCTATGGAACCTGAATGAAAATTCAATTTCATATTTTTTCTCAACTCATCGTTCACTATCAACAAGATTTCAACCAACCAACTCATCTGAGTAGGGATTTCTCACCAATGTCTATGGTCCTTAATTGGTCTTAGACAAGCTCCATCCAATAACTCAACAATATCACCAACAAAAATCATTGGATAATTGGGGGAGATTTTAACATGATAACCACCTTGGCAGAAAAAGGAGGAGGAATCTGTAAGTTGGACCAAGATTCACAACACTTCAAAGAAATCATTCAACAACTAAATCTGATATATTTAGACTAAATCAATGGCTTGCACACATGGAACAATCGGTGAGGCAAAGACAATCAAGTGGATTCAAGACTTGATCACTTTTTGTTTTCTAAATAATTCATGTTGTCCAGATTGCGCGTATCAACCACTATTCTTCCATGTGGAGGCTCAGATCACTAGCCCATCAAACTAGAAATTGATTTACATGGAAGCTCGACCAATCACCCCTTCATATTTGAATGCTTCTGGCTTGACCACCCTTCCCTCCAAGACAATATTTGGCTTTAGTGGGAATAAACATACATCGAATCTAATTCTCCAATGTTCATATTTCAATGGAAACTCTGACACATCAAGCTCCATCTTAAAAAATGGAACAAAGAGGAATTTAGAAAAATATTCAAAGCCAAAAGAGTGCTTGAAATCCAAATGGAGAAAAATCAACAATCCATGATCCTGGAAGGACAAACAAAGGAGCTGGTAAAAGAGGAATCCGTGCATCAAATGCAATTGGAGGATCGCGATAGGCAAGAGGAGCTTTTCTAGAAGCATAAATATACATTCTAGTGGCTCAAATAAGGTGAAAAAAACTCCAAGTTCTTTCACAAGTCAATGATCCAATGGCATCATAGTAATCTAATTGCATACATAAAAGACATCCATAGCAATATTCTCACAGAGCATGCAGATACGGAACTCGATCTTGTGAATTTCTAAAAAACCCTCCTTTCAGAGCCCCTACTAGACAAAAGGCTAGCCATCCAAAAATCATCGATCACATTTCCAAATTAGTCTTACAGGAGTAGAATGAGTCCATTTTGTGACCAGTTTCTCTGGAGGAAGTTGTGCAAGAAGTCATGCAAATTCCAAAAGGCAAATCACCAGGTCCAAGGGGCTTTACAACTAACTTCTTCCAAGCATGTTGGTCGACTATCAATCAATATGTCTAGGAACTAGTGGAGGAGCCTCACAAATTTGCAAATGTACTTCTAGCTCTTGATGTTACCTTCTTGGATTTGATTCCCAAAGAAGAAAAAGTGGAGGATCCTAGTAAATTCATACCCATTGCCCTTTGCAATATTGTTTACATAATTATCACAAAGGTCATAGAAAATCGCCTGAAAGCACTCCTCCCCTCTTTGATCTTCCAAGAACAAATAGGATGTGTAGAGGGTCAATATATCCTCGACGACATCATCCTCACACATGAAATTATCCACTCTATAAAAATCATGAAGTCACCTGAAATGCTCATTAAACTTGACATATCTAAAGCTTTTGACAAGCTCAGCTTGCAATACATCCAACATGTCCTCAAAGCCTTTGTTTTTTATCCACTCTAGGTCAAATGGATCATGTCTCTCACTTCTTTGGCTTTCTTCTCAATCCTGGTCAATGGCTCCTGCTCGACCACCTTCTCCCCTTCTCGTGGAATCTAGAAAGGAGACCCACTCTCTCCTTTCCTTTTTATCTAATGGTTGAGGGTCTAGGCAAAGCCTTAAATGTAACAAAATCAAATGACTCAGTTCTTTAGTGATGACCTTCCTATCCCCCATCAAAACAAATTGATGATATTGTGCTCATGTTGGTTCCTTTTTTCCATGAAGCCAAACACATCAAGGAGGTCCTATTTGACTTCATGGAAGCCTCAGGTACCTTCATCAATCAAGGTAAATCTCAATTATTTTTCTTTAACACTTCTCATGTTGTTTGGTTCCATAATTCCAAGATTCTTGGTTTCCAGCAAAGCTCCCTTCCATCTAAATCCTTGGGTGCACCTCATGTTGAAAATGTCCTTCGTAAATCCTCTTGGGAGGATCTCCTTTCCAAGATGGATCACAAACTTTCTAATTGGTACTTAATATCACTCAACATCCCAAGGTACCTCGTTCTTCTTAAAGCATTACTACAAGCAATGCTTCTCTATATTTTCTCTACCCTTGCAGCTCCAAAATTTATTATGAAATTTGTTCACAATATTCAAAGAACCTTCCTCTTGGGAGGGGCTTGCAAAGAAAGAAAGTGGGATTTCTTTTCTCAAAATGATTGTTGGCCCTTGGGTATGGAAGTAAGCGAATATTAAATCAGAAAAGATGAAATGCGAACTGTGTAGAAGACATAGTGACTGATATTGGGTTGAAGTGAGCAGAAGAGCAGAAAAGACAGTGCAAAGTAAGAGAAATTAGGTTGTTGGACGAGAAGATCGAAGATGACAGATCAAAAAGGAAGATGGATTGTGGACAACTCGGCAAGTGGAAAAAGCCACTGTTGGATGCTTTGGAGCACCGTGTCAGAAGAAGGAAAGATAGGTTAGCGAAGCCCTGAAAATGTGGGTCAAGTTGACCTAGGGTTTTAGACACATAGGGTTTTGGTATCTAGGTTTTTGACACTTAAGTATCGACCTAAGGATGTCGGTGAGTGATTGTAACGTATAGATAGAGGTCTAAAGGACCTGGAATGGGTTGTTGTTGTTATTGTTGGAGTTAGGTTGGTTGAGAACTCGTTGTTGTTGTGTGATAGAGTGAGTACTATTGTGTGAGAGAGAGTGTTGTGTGTGAGGGCCTTCTGTATTGTAAGATCTTCAACTGGGTGCGAAGATCGACCCTACAGTTGGGTGCGCAGGGAGGGGATAGAAAGAGAGAGAGAGAAGAGGATATCTGCTAGATAAGAGCGCATATAAGAACTGTATGATTCCATCTTAATATATCATAAAGCATAGTTCTATGGATGTAACCCTAGGGAGAGGGTGAACCACGTATATCTTGTGTTATGTGTGATTGATTTTGTGTTCCCTGTCATTTGATGTGTTGTTATTGTGATATTGTGTTAGATCTGAAATATAACTTGTGCAGTAGGGTTAAGGAAGATAAAGAATAACTATGTGACTGTGTGTTGTTGCTGTGAACCCACTCTGCATTTCATATGGTTGTAGACACATGTGTCCTACAACCTCCTATAGCTACTTCGGGTGAGACTGTATCTGCCTCGTAGGTGTTGCCGAAAGGGCCAGTAGTTAGAACTTGTTGGTGCACTCTTGGAGCTGAACCTTAGGTCTTCCCTTGTGCCAACAAATGGTTCCATTATTGGGACCAAAATCTTCTTGAGAGAATGTCAAGGTGGTTTCCATCGAAGACAAATATTTATAAGTGGATAGAAGATAAAGAAAAGGACTTCACTGAAGCCCATAACAAGAACCCTAATCTTAGTATAGAGGATTGGTTGGAAAGATATATCTTTACTGATATTCACGAGATTTTCTTTGGAGGAATTCATCGGGAGTTATATGAGTGGTTAGCTAGGTTAGCAAATACCCAGTTTGAGATCAGATCTAGACCTCCTATGGTTTGGACGTCGGTGTTGATCAAGAAGGTCAAGAGA
>ML788988.1:608620-620110 GCA_009831015.1 Picea engelmannii
AACCTCGAGGATAAGATCCCATAGTAGTTTTTATCACTAGAGGAGGTGTTGTTACATGATAGGATAGAGTGATCCAAGGAAAGACTACAGAAGAATCAGGAGTCAGGAAAGTTGCAAAGAAGACCCAAACTTTTGATGCAAAGAAATAAAGACAAATGTTTGAGGAGGCAAGAAAAGAATTCGGGAGAGACTAAGGCTCTTCATCAAAGACACAACCATAAGTAAGATAATGTGGAATGCCTCTGGCATTTGATCAGTCTGCTTCGCTTGGATATGGAAAAGAGGTGATTAAACTTGTCGGTTTCTTGTATACGTTTATAGAGCTGATTAAAGATGAGAAAGCCATACAAGAACCGCAAAATTTGGTTAGAGAGTATGAGATAGGAAGGGTAGATCCTTTACCGAATAAAGCAGTACATCAACTATCCAAGAAGAGAAGGACAAATAAAGAACTACACCTTAATGCTCAAATCAGAGAGTATGATATAAACTATGTGGTCCTCAACTTAGGGTCGGAGGTCAATGTCATGACGAAGCAAACCTGGGCACTGATGGGAAAACCTAAGTTGATCTACTCCCCTATCAGGCTTAGGATGGCTAACTAGTAGGTAGTAAGCCCCTTTTTCATATTGGAACATGTCCCTGTGGACATCGACGAAGTAAGGATGTTTACAGACTTTGAGGTGATTGAGATAGTTGATGGTAGTTGTCCTTACCCTGCGTTGTTAGGAATTGATTGGGCTTTCAATAATTCCTCTATGGTTGATTTAAAAAAAAGAAGAATGAAGTTTGAAGGGGATGGCCTTAGGGTCATTGCACCTTTGGATCCTGATGAAGGTCAGAGATACACATAACCCATCAGAGAAGAATACCACACATATGAACTAGAAAACATATACAAATTAACAGCCAGACAACATGACTACATTAATCCTACGGCGGATGGGAATTTGAGTTGACGAAGTGACAACGCATGCTCTTCATATTCAGAAGAAGCCCTAGAGAACTGGCAGAACAAAATGTATGAAGTATCTACAAGGAGATGTGCTATATTAACCCGAGAAGTTCGCTGGATCGACACAACAATAAGTAATTTTCCCACCTTTGATGGTCTAAATCGTTTAGAAGAATTCTTAGTGAAATTTGAAGAAATTGTACCAACACAAAAAATATTGTTGGCAATGGATGAGGCCCTGAAATCAACTTCAGCGAGATGGTGGGGGACACATAAAAACAATATTACAGACATGGTACAATGTCTCATTTTGATGACAGTGTGATTTTCAGAGAAAGTAGAAAGATGTGAAGTTAGGTACACAGGTCAAATCTGTCTGAAGGACCATGTGCGGAGTTGTGAGGAATCCTGGAGCACCATTCCTCGAGAACAGTGGGTCCAAAAATTCATTAACACACTCGACATAACTCCCATCAACTAGTATCTTCAAGCAGAACTGTGCCTCATCACTGCAAATTGGGAAGGTATGACCCAGAACTTTGTCACTACCTTTTTGTTTGAAAGCCAATATCCTACAGTAGATCAAGCATTATAGGTTGTAAGAAAGAAAGTGTTCGAGGAGGCACCTAGCCTCCCTTTGGAGTAAGAAGAGGATGAATGGACTACGCCTCTTCAGAAGTTGCAAGGTTGTTACAATGTCAATGCAGTCAGAGACAATGATCCAGGGAATGTGAACATTGCTGAAACAGAAGGATAAAGAGACATATAAGGACTAGGAGTTGAGCTACCTTTCATTGGACAACTGATCAAGATCAAGAAAGTCAACATTGGAACAGAGCACACACCAAATCTTGCAAATGTTGGAGACTATTGGGATGTTTCCACTATTGACAAGATCACAAAATTACTTCATGAATATCAGGACCTGTTTCCAACCAAGTTCACTGATATGAAGGGCATTAAAGGGCCTATGGGAGAGATGAGGATCCCTTTGAAACCAGATGCCAGGCCAGTCAAACAAAGGCCTTACAGATTGAACCCTAAATATAAGGAGAAAGTGAAAATTGAGCTCGACAGAATGCTAGAAGCAAGAATCATAGAACCTATCGAAGAGTCGGAGTGGATTATCCCTATGGTGGTACAAGACAAAAAGATAGGAGAGATCATGATCTACATAGATCTCAGGAAGCTTAATGATCCCTGTTTGCATGACCCATTCCCTACACCATTTACTGATGAAGTGTTAGACAATGTAGGAGGACAGGAGGTATATTCTTTTATAGATGGATTTTCAGGATACCATCAGATTCAAATTGCCAAGGAAGATCTCCATAAGACCACATTTGCAACAGAATGGGGATCCTACCAGTATATAGTGATGCCATTTGGATTGAATAATGCACCAGCCATATTTTTCAGGGTTTTGGTTGGAGCGTTTAAGGAGTTTTTACATAAAGTCATGGAATCATATTTTGATGATTGGACTGTTTTCAACATTTTGCAAAATCATATTGAATGTTTAAGTCTAATGTTGGATAAGTGCAGGCAGAGTCAGATTACCTTAAACATGAAGAAGTGAATCTTCTTTTCACCCTTCAAAGTGTTGTTGGGCCATATTGTGTGTAAGTGTGTGTAAGCAGGGATTGCTGGTAGATCCATCCAACATTTCCATTATAGTCGATCTACCCCCTCCTACATCAGTCAAACAGTTGTGCACTGTGTTGGGACACATTGGATACTACAGGAAGTTCATTAAGGGCTATGCACAGATCACAACACCCATGGAGAATCTTTTGAAAAAATATTTCCAATTTCATTGGACAGAAGAATGCCAACAGAGCTTCGACACACTGAAACAGAAAATGGTTACTATGCCTATCCTGGTTTTCCCATATTAGAGCAAGGAATTTCATGTGCATGTCGATGCATCTTTTATTGCATTAGGCGTTGTGTTAGCAAAACTGAGAGCTGGAGACATTGATCACCTGTTATCCTTTGCTAGTAGGAAGCTATCAACAGATGAGATTAATTACACCACCAGAGAGAGAGAAGGGTTAGCCATGGTGTATGCGCTGCAGAAGTTCTGCCACTACTTGTTGGGAGGACACTTTGAAATGTTTACTGATCACTTTGCGCTGAAATACTTAGTCAACAAGCCAATGTTGGGGGGAAGAATAACCAGATGGCTTCTGCTATTTCAGGAATATGATTTCGAGATCGTGGTTAATCCAGGACGAATGAAAAAAGGTCTCGACCACTTTTCAAGGTTGGAACATGGAGAAGAACCTACTAGTTTGGAGGATACACTTCCATATGCACAGTTGTTGGCCATCATGAAGGTTGATGATCACTTCGCGGAGATAGTGTAGTTCCTGTCAACAGGACTGGCACTTAGTGACTATACAATTATTTAGAAGAAACTATTGGTAGTGCGTGCTGCAGATTTTTCACTTATAGCTGGACAACTATACAAGATGGGACCTGATGAGATATTGAGAAGGTGTGTTATGGAAGCAGAGAGACCATTGATCCTCACAGAAGCACATGAAGGCATCGTAGGAGGACACTATGCAGGGAAAGAAACAATGCAGAAGATTCTTAGGGATGGCCTTTGGTGGCCTACTCTACACAAAGATGCTAAGGACTATTACAGAGCCTACGATGTATGCCAAAGAGTTGGGAAACCATCCAGAAGAGACGATATGCCTTTATCACTACAACTGACCTTATAGACATTTGAGAAATGAGACATTGACTTTGTAGGACCTATCAACCCACCAGGAAAGTGCACAGGAGATAGATACATAATCACTGCGACAGAGTACTTGACCAGATGGGCAGAAGCAAGAGCAGTTAAGGACTGTAGTGAAACTATAGTTGTGCGCTTCATATTTGATGATATCATAACCAGATTTGGATGCCCAAAAATCCTTATGAGCGATCAAGGAACACATTTTATTAACAAGACTATCGAAGACTTGACTTAGGAATTTGAAGTTCATCATCAGAAAAGAACGCCCTATCATCCACAAGCAAATGTGACAGTTGAAGCATTCAACAAGATATTGGAGACAACGCTGACGAATATTTGTAGTGTGAATAGGGATGACTGGGATTTAAGAGTACAAGCAATACTATGGGCCTATAGAACTATTTGCAAGAAACCGACCATGCACACCCCCTTCAAATTGGTCTATGGTCTAGAAGAAGTTGTACCCATGGAATATTTGGTTCCTAGTTGTAGAATTGCAGCCTTTACAGATATGGATGACACTGACGATGTGCAAGAGAGGCTTGCGCAGTTGGTCGAACTGGAAGAAGATAGATTTATTGCAGAATTTCACCAGCAAGTTCAGAAAGAAAGAAAGAAGGCCTACCATGACAGACACATAAAAAAGATGGCATTTAAGCAAGGTGATTTGGTATTGATATATGATAGTAAGTTCATGAAGCATCCAGGAAAGTTCAGAATGCATTGGCTTGGCCCATATGAAGTTGCCTATGTTACAGAAGGAGGAGTTGTGCAGTTGAAGACTTTGAATGAAGAATGGAAGGAAGGATTAGTGAATGGGATCCGATTGAAATTGTATCACGACAACCAGCTGCCTCGTAACTCTCAGTAAAAGGAAAAGGGTCTAGGTACCAAGTGTAGTTGAAACTCGGTACCAAACACAGAAAAGACAGTCTGCACAACGAAGGAAGGGAGAAATAGAGTTGAAAGCACAGGTTGCCCTGCGCAATTTGAAGTCAAAGTAAAACAGAAGGATCAAATCTGAAGTGCCTCAGGACGAGTCACAGATGAGTGTTGGGGTCATGTTGGCCCTTGGGTATGGAAGTAAGTGAAGATTAAAGCAGAAAAGACAAAATGCGAACTGCGCGGAAGACACAATGACTCATACTAGGTCGAAGTGAGCAGAAGAGAAGAAAATATGACGTGAAGTAAGAGAAATAAGATTGTTGGATGAGAATATCGAGGATGAGAGATCAACAAGGAAGAAAGATTGTGGACAACTCAGCAAGAGGAAAAATACACTGTTGGATGCTTTGGAGCACCGTGCGAGAAGGAAGGAAAGACAGGCTAGCGAAGCCCTGAAAATGTGGGTCAAGTTGGCCTAGGGTTTTAGACACCTAGGGTTTTGGTATCTAGGGTTTTGACACTTAGGTCTCGACCTAAGAATGTAAATGAGTGATTGTAATGTATATATAGAGGTCTAAAGGACCTGGGATGGGTTGTTGTTGTTATTGTTGGAGCTAGGTTGGTTGAGAACTTGTTGTTGTTGTGTGACCGAGTGAGTACTATTGTGTGAGAGAGAAGTGTTGTGTGTGAGGGCTTTCTGTATTGTAAGATCTTCAGTTGGGTGCAAAGATCGACCCTGCAGCTGGGTGCGTAGGGAGGGGAGAGAAAGAGAGAGAGAAGAGGAGATCCACTAGCTAAGAGCGTAGATAAGAACTGTATGCTTCCATCTTAATATATCATAAAGCACAGTTCTGTGGATGTATCTCTAGGAAGAGGGTGAACCACGTATATCTTGTGTTTTGTGTGATTGTTGTTGTGTTCCTTGTCATTTGATATATTTCTATTGTGATATTGTGTTAGATATGAAATATAACTTGTGCAGTAGGGTTAAGGAAGATAAAGAATAACTAGATGACTGTGTGTTGTTGTTGTGAACCCACTCTGTATTTCCTCTAGTTGTAGACACCTATGTCCTGCAACCCCCTATAGCTACTTTAGGTGAGACTGCATCTGCCTCGCAGGTGTTGCTGAAAGGGCCAGTGTTTAGGTCTTGTTGGTGCGCTCTTGGAGCTGAACCCTGGGTCTGCCCTTGTGCCAACAATGATGTAACGTGGGATTTACCCTTGCTTTTGGCAAGCCAAGATAATACCATTCATTATAAGAGGTTTTTCATACATAGAAAGGTGAAACTCAAAGACCATATATCTTGGGTCCCATTTATTTCAATTCATACATATCAACCTTGAAACTTGATTTCTTTCCCTAAATAAATAATGAATAATTATTAGTTCAATTTATTAATTTTCCTAATTTATTAAGGTTTTTTATATGAATTTTTATCAACATAGCATATTGATTTTTTACGTTTTGGGGACTTATTATTTGTTGCAAGTCAATACTATCCTCTAACTTTTTTATATACCATGCCAAAACTTAAGGTTGTTTTCATGTACAATCACATTTCACATAGTGCAATACTTCATGGGTAAAAATGTCAAGCTTTACTCATTTACTCAATTTAAGTCTATACTACTTGGGAAGTTTATTGTGCCTCCTCTTTGAGAGTATTGTAGATCTTGGGAGAGATAGGAAAATATGTTTGTATGCCTATATGAGAACTTGGGTAATATAATTTTAATGGATAAGGCACAAGTCCTAAAGTTTCTAAAGCTTGTAGAGATTAATTTCGATCCTTGTAGTGATTTTGAGGAATTAGTGGGAAGGATATGCAATTTAACTTTCCTCTGGAAGTATTGTAGATATTGGGAGAGATAGTAAAAGTTGTTTGTATTCCTATATGAGAACTTGGATAATATAATTTTAATGGATAAGGCACAAGTCCTAAAGTTTCTAAAGCTTGTAGAAATTAATTTTGATCCTTGTAGTGATTTTGAGAAATTAGTGGGAAGAATATGCAATTTAACTTTCCCCTTGAGGTTTTTATCACTAATTTCAATCTTATTCAAAAGCTACCCACTAACTTGGGAAGGTCAAGGTCACTTAGGGCTAGGGATAATTTTAAAGATGGAAATTTATCATAGAATCTATAAACCTTAGCAAATCTTACTAGTTCTTAATATGCAAAGAATAAAATGTTTGGTGATATTTTTGTAAAAAATTGAAATTCCTAAGGATTTATTATAGTTTTTATAAAATTTGGGCTATTTTTAAGGTAAAATAATTTTATTCTATGGAATTTTAAAAGGGCGAATCACTTTTAGAAAAAAAAATGGAAATTAACGAATCTTTTTTTTGGAAAAAGCATGGAAAATTAGCCCATGAGAGATATATATTCCCTAAAAGTTTCCCTCCTTAAAATGTTGAAATTGCCCACATGCCCAAGCTTGTCAGTGCTTCCTCCTCTCATTTTCAAACTTTAGCAACTAGGGATTCTTGATATTCCATTGTGCAATTCCCATGGAATTTGATTAGTAATCAAACTTAAAGATAGTGTACATGAGGCAATGCTCTGGATTGAAGATGCTCCCTAAAGTATCATCCAAACTAAGGTCTTTAAAATGTGCAATTTGTGATGAGCACATCAAATGATAGTGGTCGGCTATCAAAAGCTCAACAAGGCTTAATCTCATAGTGGATGTCATCAAAGGATGCTTTAATTTTGACAAGCATCTGGAAAGCCTATTCTCACAATGGACATCGTCAAAGAATCATCTAGTTTTCACTAGCTTAATGATTGAAAAGCTTCTATCCATACATACTTTAACCCTTTGCAAGGCCTGTAATACAATACCTTATGTTGATGAATTATGTACAATTTGAAAATAGCCCAAGATTGCTTATAAAATTGAAATTATTTACAAGTATTATGTTCTTAGAATTTGGGGTTGGGGTTATTAAATTATTGAGTGATTTATATAATTTTAAATAAGAGATAACTAAGGAAATTTCTTGTCATACCCTATAATATTATAATTCTTAATTTTTTTATATATATTATTATACATATTTTTAAGTTAATTAATTATTATACACTATGATTTGTAAATAGTTTCTTATATTGATTATATAAAGTTGTGGAATGCATTGCTATGACTTAGTTCCCAACAAATGCTACATACCAATCATATCAAACATCTTGATGAAGAAAAGGTGGTAACATCCATCACAAGAAGACGAAATCCTTACCTAAGAAATGACACAAGCCAATCATATCAAATATCGTATTGAAGAATAGGTGGTAGCATCCATTATGGATCATGTACTTCATCTTTTTCATGTTTATTTGATCTTTCTTCTCTATTTTTTTGGTGCTTAGATATCAATTTTCATGTTTATTGGATCTTTCTTATCTTTATTCTCTAATTTTTTTTTGGTGCTTAGATATTAATTTTCATATTTATTGGATCAATTTTCATGTTTATTGTATTTTTTTCGATTATTTTTTACTTAAATATCAAATTTTATTTAAAAACAAATAACAAATTACATAATTTTTAATTAAACAAATAACAAATTATATAATTAAATTTCCATGATTCCATTCCATTAAGTAATAAAATAGTATCCCTGGGCACTAAACATGAAAGGAATATGAAATCTTGTTTTATACATTTTTTTTCCATGGAAAAAAAACGTAATTTTATTCATCCGAAGAGACAAAATTACATTCTGTAGGTGCTTCAAGGAACCACAAAATATCACAGAAAATAGCCACCAAACACAACCAATAGCACAGAAAAACACTTCAAAATAGAACCTAGACGGACCAGACAAGAGGGGAAAATAACCCCTTCGAGAACAGGAACCAAAGGGACCACAAAAGAGCATGCAACCACAGAGGAGGAAAAAAGAACAAAAAACGCACGCCCTAGACAAACCTCAAAGTGCTGACCCTAGTAACACAAAATCAGCATTGCACGCCCATAACAAGGACCTCAAAGCTCTGTTACAGACCCCACCAAAAAGGAAGTAGAAAACCCAAGCATCCACATCACTCCACAGACCTGAAGGGGATGCAAGGAATCTCGGTCACCAAGACCATCGAGAAAGCCCTAACATTGCATCAAGTCATGAACTTACCAACAGGGATGGATTGGTGAGGACCAAACCCTTAGAAGACTTCAAGAAACACCTCCACACACACTAGACGATGAAGAGATAGTGGATCGGAATCCCGCAAAAGACAAATTAGGCTTCAAATATCAGATCTGAAAAGATTCGAGGAATAATAGAAAAATACCCAGACTGAAGAGAAAAACCACAAAACACGTCAGATGACTCATCCGAAGAAAATCGGGACCTCATCCGGCAAGAAGCTGGATCAAGAACAGGAGTCCGTAGTAGGACTCGAGACCACCAAAAAAACGTAGCCAAACTGGGAGGAAAAAAACCAAGAGGCTCCAATAGTAAGCAAATCTTCCCACTAGAAGACACAACCAGCTTCCTAAAGAAATGGATCCGCTCAGAAAAATGGCAAATAAACTCGTGTCAAGGGCTGCATGAAACCCTGGCAGCTTTGAAACAAATGAAGAAGAAATCTCTAGCGATCGCAACGAGAACCGTGGCCACCTTTGCCCCATTGCCTTCGAGAAAGGGAGAACAAACACGAGAGCATCGCAGAAACAGAGAGGGATCTGTGATAGAGGAAACCCTAGCCGCAGACCCCCTCGAAACCTTGTTTTATACATTAACATCTGGCTGTAGAATAAATTACGATATTTGGTTGACACTAATTATAGAATATAAATCTACACAATATTACATTTAACATGCAACAATTTTTTATGTCTTTTGCACTATTGAAAATAATGGCTAGTTATTTTTTATGTCATTTGCACTATCAAAAATAATGGCTAGTTTTAATATTTTATTGATATTAAAAAGAGATTTATGTTATAAATATTTTTTTTATTTTTTATCCAACTCAACCTCTAGTAAAAAGTATTTTTATGTCAGAGTGTGTAGGTTTTCATGGTAAGTCATTCTCATATTCATATAGGTTGTTGAAAGCTATATTTTTATGAGGAGAATTCTGTATGTTGAGATCAAATAAAAATGTTAAGGAGGGGACACCAAATGAAGATGTGATGTAAAGAAGATGCGACATGTTTGATAGGATGTGAAGTAAAAGGAGATTTAGGGTGCGTGGGAGAATGGAGCGATTTCGGAATTTGAATCCTGGTAATCCTTGGATAGGCCTCCAATGGCATTGGGGCAAAATGTCTAAGTAATGTTTGTATTGGTATAGACAGTTTGTAACTTCTTTGTTTCTTTTAGTACTTTGATCATGTTTCTAGGTTTAGTTTAGCGGTCTTTTCTGGTTCGCCTTTCCTTGGTAGAAGTGTGGGCTAGTTTTCTGTTTGGCCTAGTTTTTTGTGGAGGAACTGGTCTTTTTTTCCATCTTTGGGAACTGGATAGTCGAGTTCCTTGGGGAGAAAGCACATTGATACTAGACATCTGGAGTCCAGGGTTATTACTTCATTTATTAATCACTTATCATCAGCTTGCATTTTCTATGACATTTATCAGTAGTGCTTTAACTCTTCTGGGGAGTAGGTTTGAGTGGAGCCTAGGTGTAAGATCATGGCTACTAAGTTACCTCCATTTTTCGAGATAAACGTTAGCACTTTGATGAATGTGGCTGATGAGGAAGTGTGGAAGGTTGAAGGTATTTTCGACCAGTGGACTCTGCAGTCATTCGTACTGACACCATTAACACTCCATCAAAGCAATCCCAACTACCATGTCAGTCGCATTCCTCCCTTAGCTCGGTTCCTGCTTTGTCTTTTGCAGAGTATTTTCGTTCTCCATTTGGTTATCCACAAGCGACCGAGGGACATATTGTGAACTAGTTTCATGAAGCGAAGGATAAGGATAAATCTATCACTAATCACTTAAAGGAAGGTGGTAAGGGATCTAGGTGTACTGGTGCTAGTCGCAGATTATGGAGGGCAAAGAAAACGGTCCATAAAATGGTGCTAGGCGTGGATGTGGGGCTTGCTGAAACCTACACATTGGCGCTTTGTGGGCTTGTGGGTAGACTATCCTACTAATATCTATGTAAAGTTTCTATACCAGATTGGGTGGAACATAACTGGAAGCCAGTGTTAGGTTATTCACCGAAGATTATTTATCTGACCAAGGGATGGGTTGGTTTCATCTGTAATACCCTTGAAGACACTGCGTTGTTGCTAGCTCAGAGATGGGTGATTAGAGGTAGCAGTTTGATGATAAAGTGATGGTGTTTGGATTTTAATCCAGATATGGAGTACTTCCAGTATCGACACTTGTGGGTATTACTCCCTAGTCTACCCTTACAGATGTGGAATGTGACTTCCCTGGAAGCTATAGGGAATTCACTAGGCTCTTTCATCTCCATAGATGATTCCACACTAACGATTCCATCTAGAAAAATGGGAAAGATTTTCATCGAGATGGACATTCACGGTGGACTGCCTGAACTTCTTGAGATTGATTGGAGGGGATGCAGAATAGTCCAGAGGCTGGACTATCTCGGAATCCCCATCCATTGTAGATTTTGTCATAAGACTGGACACCTGATAAGTTCTTATTTGGGTCGAGGGGAAGATGAAGTTTCGAAAGACACGGCTCTCCATAGGGACGTGGGGAACTTAGAGGATGAAGTGGCCTATGTAGGAGTTGAATACTAGGTTCCACCTTTGGATTCTACTCCCTCGCCGGATCGAGATGTTACTTTCACGAGTAAGTTGTTATTATATTGTCTGACACTATATAATACTTTATCTTTATTGTAAAAAAATGCTCTAAATTCTATTCCTGAGTTGAATTTTCTGCATCCTTTGGTGAAACCATGTTC
>ML788988.1:634162-682760 GCA_009831015.1 Picea engelmannii
TCGGCAATAGTCTTGGTATTTATGCAGGAATTTATGTTTCATCTGATCCCATGTTGTGATTACATGACCTCCAAGACTCATGAACCATCTTAATGCATTTCCTTTCAATGTTGCTGGAAATAGCTTTAATTTTTTAGCATTGGAAATGTAATCATAACTTTTGCATAATATGTCAAACTCGAAAAGGAATTTAGCAGGATCTTCTGAAGATAAACCATGAAAGTTAGGTAAAGCTGAGAGTGGAATATTCTTCATGGGAGCTACTCCTCTAGGAAGATCACCAATAAGAAATCCTAAGGTGAAAATTGAGTTTTCATCATTTACCTCTCCTTCAGAACCTGTCTGTTCTTCATGATGCAGTTCTTCATTATACTCATCCATGGTTTCTTCTGTTTGTTCCCCTGCTGCACTTGCTCGATCCTCAATGTTTTCTGCTGGTTTCTCAACTGTCTCAGGACTCCAAATCTCTTTCCTCGTTTCAAAGTTTGCTTGAAAGGAAGGTTGGGATTTTAGTTTTCAAGAACTTGGTCACTGAGGAGCAACAGATTCATATTTTGATATAATCTCGTCAATAAAAGTCTTTCTTCCTCCCCTTCCTCTGCCCCTACCACCTATAGGGTCAGTTTCTTTGGGGTCTCCGCGTCCTCTCATGCAATCTGTATATCTGAAAGAACATAAGTGCTTTTGAAATCTATAATTGTCTTCCTCGACAACGACACCAAAATGTTGGTCACTGTAATTGCTTATTAACTAAACAACCAAATGTTACATAAATTGTCAACCCAGGGAAGTATGTTTATTTCAAAGGCAATCACACACTGTATATGCTCAATCTCAAAAGCAATCTAAAGTTGTAGTAAAAGTACATTAATCACACCTTGCCTTGAACAGACTGAAGTTCTACTTTGAATTACAGAAAAGCAATCTATCTGTTGCAGAGTTCGAAGTTTAAGGAAATAATTATCAGAAGAATCTTGGATTACATTAAGAAACAACAACCTAGGGAATAAATCTTTCAAGATATTGCAAAAGAAAATACCAACTATTTTGTAACAGAGCACAAGACCCTATTCCCCAAGCAGGGATCTTCAGCACCTATTTCCGACTATCACACTTTCATGAACTCATTACTAATCAAAATAATTGACACGTATTGAAGGCTAACTATTTCATAACAGAAAGCAGGACCCTATTCCCCAAGCAAGAATCTTCAACACCTGTCTCTGATTATCACACTTTCATAAATTCATCAAGCAGAATTACCAATCAGAATGATTAACAGTTACACAAGCATGAATTGTATGAAAACAATGTAACAATTAGTAAAGCAGAGTTCAGTAAGGTAGAGTTTCAGCAAAATAGAGTTTAATCAAGGCGTGAACAAAAATAATGCTAACACACTACAAAATTAATGGGTGAATCTTGTGAAGAAGGTGGGCCCTCCCTTCTCACAAGATTCCCCAGAAATGAAAGGAACTAGGAATAAATGCTTAGAATAATATTTTATTCATCTGTCAACTGCATCATGTTACAATATCCAAAGTGAACACGTACTTCCTTGTAATTCCTTTCTAGAAAAAAATGATCCCCTCTAATGATGATTTCCCTTTATTTAAAGAGGAGAATCCTCTCAATACAGTTGATCATCAAATTACATGTGCACATATGAATCATATTCTTAGTCAGATCTAATCTTCTATACTGGAATATGATATCCTGATCTCCCGTAGCAGAATGCTATTACAATAGTTGGAATGGTGCTGGGTGAGGTGTAGTTGTTGCGACCGGTGTAACAACTTCTTTATTTATCTTTTTGTTAATGCTGTTGTATACTGTTTCAGCATCGCAAATCACGCACTGTTTCAGCAACGGGATTTGTGTTCTGATTGTTTCAACAACGTGGTCTCAAGCAACAGCGATGGTTGACGCTGGCTTAAGATGCAGCTGTTGCGGCCAGTGTAACAGCTTCTTCATACTGCTGTGTGAATTGTTGTTCCAGCATCGCAGACCACAGACTGTTTCAGCAACGGGGTTTGTGTGCTTTTGACTGTTTCAGCAATGGGTCTTCAAGCAATAACAATAATCTGTAGTTCGAACTGTTTCAACAACTATATGTTTCTTATCGATGGCTAAGTATGAGAGTAATGTAAAATTACATGTAAAACAAATTAAACATATAACAAAGAGAAGAAACGTTATATACCTTTGGAAAAATAGGTTTAGGTGATAATGTAAGCTTAAATGTGAGTGGGAAAATGATGTAATGATAGAAAAAAGTATGAACAAAAAGGGACATTATAGGGTCCTAACAATAAACACACCAAGCCATGGTTGGTACAGTTAGCCACTGACACAAAAAAAAAGGTAGCGGAGGTCATACCAGCTTGCCAATTCACTATGGGTGAATTCTCCACCCAAGCAACCCTTAACATATTACCCCTAGGATCGTATGACCTCTTGATTGGTATGGACTGGCTAGCCACATATAAAGCCAAACTAGACTGTTACCATAAAACCTTATAATGTGTAAGTGAAGAAGGAAGAAGGATAACCCTTCAAGGGATCCAAAAACCTGTCTCGGTGAGACAAAAATCAGCTCTTCAAATGAGAAAGTATTGCAGAAAGGGATGTCCACTATATGCGATACAACTGTTGGAATTTGTTGAAGATGACAAACCAAGCCTCGAAGACCACCCCACACTAAGAGAATATAAAGATGTATTTCTGGAAGAGGTACCGAGTCTACCTCCGAGAAGGGACATTGACTTCTTGATAGAACTTGCACCAGGAGTGGTGCCAGTGTCTAGGACACCTTATAGGATGAGCACACCCGAGCTAGTTGAGCTTAAATTACAACTAAAAGAAATGATGGACAAAGGCTATATCTGGCCCAGCGTGTCTCCATGGGGAGCACCAGTCCTGTTTGTGAAAAAGAAAGATGGTACCCTCCGACTGTGCATAGATTATAGACAACTCAATAAGGTAACCATAAAGAACAAGTACCCCTTACCCAGGATCGATGACCTGTTCGATCAATTGGGAGGTGTTTCCATATTCTCAAAGATTGACTTGAGATCTGGATACCATCAAGTCCGAATCAAGGGTGAAGACATCCACAAAACTTCCTTCAGGACGAGATATGGTCACTATGAGTTTGTGGTAGTACCATTTGGATTGATCAATGCCCCTGCCACTTTTATGTGCTTGATGAACAATGTGCTCAGCAAATTTCTAGACAAATTTGTATTGGTTTTTATTGACGATATATTAATTTACTCCAAGAATAGAGAGGGCTTGTGCTTCAAGTGCTAAGAGAACATCAGCTCTATGCCAAATTTAGCAAGTGCAACTTTTTCCAGAAGCAAATACATTACTTGGGCCATGTCATATCTGAAGAGGGAGTAGCAGTAGACCCTGGCAAGATCAGGTCTATCATGGAATGGCCTACCCCAAAGGACGTTTCAGATATCAAATCCTTTATGGGCTTAGCAGGAAACTATAGGAGATTTATAAAAGGATTCTCCAAGATTGGTTGTCCAATCACTACCCTCCAGAAGAAGGGAGCTAAATTCACATGGACACAAGAATGTGAAGAAAGATTTCAATCCCTGAAACACCTTTTGACCCATGCACCCGTGCTAAAGATTGTTGATCCCATAAACGACTTCCTCATGTGCACATATGCCTGTAAGGAAGGGCTCGGGGGAGTCCTTATGCAAGAAGGAAGTGTAGTCTGCTATGAATCCCGAAAATTGAATGAATACAAAACCAACTATGTGACCCATGATCTAGCGTTGGCCGCCATAGTGCACGCCTTGAAAATGTGGAGGCATTACCTCATGGGAAGGAAATTCGTACTCATGACAGACCACTGTGGATTGCGACATTTGTTTGACCAACCAAAACTCAATGCTAGACAAGCTAGGTGGATGGCCCTTCTTAGTGAGTTTGATTTAGAAATCAAACATTTCAAGGGAAAGAAAAATAAGGTGGCCGAAACCCTTAGCAGAAGTATGAAAACAATTCATCTAGCAGCGGTGAGCACCTGCGAGACCAACGTCAGGGAAAGAGTTAAGAATGCATAAGAGACAGACACATTCTTCCAGACCGTAACCTCTTACCTGGAGCAAGAACCCATAGGGATAAAGCATGAAGGCTACCAGATGATACATGGAGGCCTGCTAACTTACAGAAACATATTGTATATTCCATATTGTGACGACTTGAAGAGGTTCATAATGGATGAACTACATAAAAGACCATATACTGGTCATCCATGATACTAGAAGATGATCACGACCACCCGCAAACAATTCTATTGGCCTGGATTAAAGAAAGACATAGCTGAGTACTTAGCCAAATGCATAGAATGCAAACAGGTTAAAGCAGAACACTGACACCCAACAGGATTATTACAACCTCTACCAATCCCGAAATGGAAATGGGAAACCATTTCCATGGACTTCATCACCAGATTACCAACATCGACCAAACAAAATGACACCATCATGGTAGTGGTGGATAAATTGAGCAAGTCTGCTCATTTTATCCCCATCAAGTCGACTTGCAAGGCAATAGACATTTCCAACGTATTCATGAAGGAGATATTCAGACTACATGGTATGCCTAAAGAGATCGTGTTTGACAAAGACACGAAATTTACTTCCAACTTTTGGAAATCCTTGATGGTTGGTTTGGAGACCAAATTACTGTTTAGCACAGCCTATCATTCTCAAACCGATGGACAGACGGAAAGAGTGAACCAAATATTAGAAGACATGCTAAGGATGCATGTAATGCATCAACCCAAAAAGTGGGAAGATTACCTGCCACTGGTGGAATTCACCTACAACAACGGCTACCAAGAATCCCTGAAGACGAGTCCTTTCGAAGTCCTCTACGGTAGGTCGTGAAACACTCCAGTCAGTTGGAGTAATCCCGTAAGCATAATTACTATTGGACCCGACATGTTGAAAGAAATGGAACAACAAGTGATTCAAATAAAACAAAATTTAAAGGTCGCTCAGAACAGACAAAAAAGTTACACCGACCGAAAGAGAACTCCAAGAGAATTCAAGACGGGAGACCACATATATCTCAAAGTTAGGCCCAAGAAGAGTTCCCTAAGGATGGGATCTTGTGCCAAGTTGGCACCTCGATATTGTGGACCCTTTGAAATTCTAGATAGAGTGGGACCTGTAGCCTATAGGCTAGCACTTCCTCCCACAGTAAAAGCACATAATTCTTTTCATGTTTCATTATTGAAGAAATATATACACAATTCTAATCATATAATTGACTGGTCTGTGATCCAGGTGGAATCGGAGGGAGAATTCCTGCCAGAACCTCAATGCATACTGGATAGAAAGGAAACCCCACTCAGGAACCGAACCATTGTACAGGTCAAGGTGCAATGGAAACATTTTGGCCCAGATGAGGCTACATGGGAAATGGAAGATGCCATGAAACATGCATATCCGATTTTGTTTACTTCTATACATACATGTCATATTGATAGAAAGAACATCAAGGACGATGTTCCTTTAAGGGGGAGGGAAATGTAACACCCTGTTTCCCCCAGTCTGTAAAAATAACTATATTGGCCAAGAACTATGGAAAACTCAAAGATGTGAATGTTTGATTTGACGGACCTTTGTATAAAAGGTCGATGAATGTAAATTATGTTATGATTATGTGGTGCATGATTGTTGGGAGGGGGGATGTGCTAAAAGAGACCACGATGGCTAATGAAAGGTGGTGGAAGGGACTTGGAATGGTTGCGTTAACTTCCACCGAACCAATACTGTACTGGTTTTTACTTTCTCAAAGACCAAAGCAACTCTCTGACCCTGGAATGAATTACCCACCAGGATGATAGGTGGGGAGGCTCCTCAAGAGTTAATGAGGGGATGGGGACGAACCGCCCATCCGTAGAAGCTCTCAGACATGACCATGGACGGGGGAATTCACGCCACACACAATCTTACAGAAAAAGGCAAGAAAGGAAGTGTGGGGGAATAGAGGAGAGAACACACGCGACAGGATCGCGGAAGAAAAACCGGAGGAACTCTGGAAATACGGGGGAGTTCTGAACAGAGGAGAAGGAGAGTAAACCTTCGTCCTTGACTTCCGTTGAGCTAGAAGTAGGAGACTAAATCTTAAAGCATTGTGGTCTAGCTCGAGGGTGGCTAGTGGTAAATCCGTCTGGAGTCACTAAGCCTACGGTTGGGTGGAAATGAGCATCCCTCTCAGTAGTCGCGTCACACCTGGTGTTTCTGATAAGTGTTTATGTCTTGTATTTTGAATTGAATATCCTGGATGCATGCTCATGTTTATACGCTCATAAATGGTTTCTGTATAGAAGTGATTGCCTTGTGTTTTGATTGGAAATAATGGATGCATGCTTATACTTATATGACCATAATCGGTTTATGTATAGAATGAATAAGTTCAGAATACGAGTCTGTTCCCTTGAGATTTGTCCCATCTACTTGACTCACGCTATGTACTGGTTTGATTTCCCGAAGGCACCTCTTCCCAGGAAGTTTCCTTGCATTCCAGATCCGGAGTGAGTTCCTTAAAAAGACTACCGTTATAGTAAACCCACGAGTTTACTTTACCCCTGTCACAGAGTTCATAGCTCGGCGAATTAGGAAGGATTTTTAGTCAGGTCACCAAGCCAAGGGATAATTACCCAAGAACCCTCTGAAGGATCATGTGATTTGAGTCTGGAAACCTTGTACAAGAAAGAGTAGTTCTCTCAGGTTTCGAAGTCGTGGGAGTTTGAAACCCCGATAGGTTGAATCTCGTGATTCAAGCTCAGAAAGGACAGCGAATCCAGTAATCAAAAGAGAATACCCCATCATTTGGTAGACGAATGGTCGGAATCCTTTCGAAAATACCCCGAATCAGTTTAGCGTGAATAAGTTTCGGCGTTTCGGCACACGGGAAACCGAAGGGCAAGACCCCTCGTTTTCGCAATTCGCGAAATCCCGATATACGAAACCCCGAATCGGTTTAGCGTGAATAAGTTTCGGCGTTTCGGCACCCAGGAAACCAAAGGGCAAGACCCCTCGTTTTCGCAAGTCGCKAAATCCCGGTATAYGAAACCCCGAATCGGTTTAGCGTGAATAAGTTTCGRCGTTTCAGCATCCGGGAAACCAGAGGGCAAGACCCCTCGTCTTCGCAAGTCACAAAATCCCGATATACGAAACCCCGACGCGCTCTGTGGATGAGCCGATTTAGTGTGAATAAGTTTCGGCGTTTCGGCATCTGGGAAACCAAAGGGCAAGACCCCTCGTCTTCGCAAGTCGCGAAATCCCAGCATACGAAACCCCGACGTGCTCTGTGGATGAGCCCTAGGTCACAGGACATGGTCATGTGGTAGAAGGAGGAGGTAGGCGCTACYAGTGAATCAAGGGTCTAAACTCGGGAATCAACATTTCGGGTCCCGAAAGAATCTGGACTGTCCATTTGTAGAGGATGCGTGGCAAAGATCTAAAGCCGTYGGGGTTCTGGAGAGCGGAGAAATAGGAGTGAAGACCYTRCCAAAATCCAGAAAGGTAGAATGTCGGGATTTAATCYGGGCTGTTGATCAAGTCGATGATCTGGACCGTAGATCCGGATCATACTGGGCTTTCGGGTTTTGGGGATTGAAGGAACAAGGGTTCCTTGCAACAGGAATCTCGAAAGTYGAGTTCCGRTAGCGCCATTTGGTGTTAGCGTGTGTTCACTGAGGTGGTCGCATGGAGTACGAAAAAGGGGAGCCAAGGAGCTCGTTAACCCCATTTTGGGTTTCATCATTTCAAGGGATAGGGAGCCGGGGAGAGCTCGCACACATAAATCCTAAAACGCAAAAGCTGGAAGCGTCTTTTTGGTAAGGTCTGTGGTCATAGCAAACGATCACATGGAGGAGGATAAGGGAAGGGATGGTCTGCGCTAGGCCCCATAGAAATTTGGGGATTCTGTCCCTTGAAGAAAAGATGAAAAATCTAGGTTGTCGTAGTGGGTATGTGACAGATAGTCTGTCGTCAGGGGGCTTGGGTGATACTGATAGTATGCAGTTTAGTGATCGGGAGGTTTCCCCTATCTCTATCTCCCACCTTACTAGACCTGACCCTCCTGTTGTCCAGGCACTTTCACAGTTCCTTTCCTCCACAGAGTCCCATCAAGGGGGTTCTCCTCTTCCGGATGAGGCGCAACAGATTGCATGTTGTCATGAATCCGAGGAGGGAGAAACCTCATTAACTGTGGTTCTAGATTCCCTGATTCCCTATCTTTGGGACAATAATACTCTATCTCATTTACCTACTTTCTTTGGGAATGTTGTTATTGATCCCTCCAGCTTCTCAGGTGAACTTTTCTCAGAGACTATACCCCATACTGAGTCCATAAAGGAATTTTCCTGGTCTAGAGGGCTCGGGATTGAATATTCCCCAATTAAAACGAGAAGTTCAAGGAAAAAGTTACAGTCAACGTCTACTTCAACTTTAGTCACGGACAGACCCTTCCACGTCCAACGGTGGGGCACTTAGAGCAGTGAAGGCCCTAGTAAGGGGTAAGTGATGATTTTTATGTCCTTAAATATGAGAGGGATTGGAGGCTCCCTAAAAGCTGCCTTGTTTCACTGGGCCTTGGATATTACTCACCCTAATATAATTTTCTTACAGGAAACATTGGTTCATGAACATAAAGCGCGGGATTTTATGCTTAAATTTCGCCCATCTTGGGTAACTTGTGTTGTGAGTTCGGTTGGCTCCTTGGGTGGCCTTCTAGTTTCGTGGGATCCTCTTCTTTTTAAATTGGTCCCTTTTCTTACTTATGGCGGGATTTTGTTATTAGGATCAATCATTGCTACTAAAAGGAAGATCAATCTTCTAAATATCTATGGCCCCTACCTGGAGCGTAAATCATTTTGGACGACTTTCACAAACAATGGCCTTTTATCGTTAAAGAACCTGGTGGTTGCGGCGGACTTAAACCTTACTGTATCAACATGCGGGGTTTGGGGAGGTTCGTCTGCTTCAGGACAACTTGTAGGTTTCTTTAAGTCACTTTTTGAAACACACAAACTTATTGATGTTCAACTAGATAAAATAGCTTCGACTTGGTGAAATGGTCGATCGGGTACTGACTCAATTGCTAAGAGACTGGATAGGTTTTTGGTATTAGAGGACCTACTCCTGGAGGTCAGTTTATACAGAACTTGGGTTGAATTTCCATATGTTTAGGATCATGCTCCTATTTTCTTGCAATTGGAGAACACTATCCTACAAAAAGCACACCCCTTTAAATTCCACTCTCAATGGTTAGCAAAAAAATCTTTTAATGATCTAGTATATAAGTTGTGGAAAGACTAGAAATATTTACAGGAAGGCGGTTGCCAGGGACGTGTTGGTTGGAAGTTAAAGTCTCTGAAAGTTGTCACAAAAAATTAGGCAAGAGATATAAAGGCTCAGGATGATTTTTCTCTGGATTCATTGGAAGGAAACATCAATTTCTATCTACAGAGGCTCTCGGAGGGCACAAACCTCCCGGAGGTTGAGTCAAACCTCATTAGACTCGAATCTGAAAGAAACAAACTTCTAAAATCTCAGGAGGACCTGTGGCGTATGAGGAGCCGAGCTATATGGATCAAGAACGGAGATCAAAATAATAAATTCTTTCATCAGTTCGCAAATCATAGGAGAAATAGCAAATACATTTGGGAGATATGTGATAATTCAGGTATCAAACACAAAGGACATAAAACTATTGCTGAAGAGGCAGTTAATTATTTTAAGTATTTTTTCAAGCCTGCTCTACCCGACATTTCAGCAGAACAGGTTGGAGTGGCGAGTTAGTACCCGAAGATGTTAGATGAGGATGAAGCGAGAGAACTCTACAAGCCTGTAACTTTATTGGAATTGAAATCAATTTTAACTATGTTTAAAAAAGAAAAAAGCCTTAGGCCTGATGGTTGGTCAGTGGAATTTTGCTTACATTTCTTTGATCTATTGAGCAAGGACCTATTGGCGTTGGTGGATGAAACCCGAATAAGCGGTCGCATAGCTAGAAGCATTAATTCAACCTTTTTAACATTGATTCCCAAAAGTAGTAAGCCACTACATTTCGGGGATTATAAGCCTATATCTCTGTGCAACTTGGTTTATAAAGTTATTTCAAAGGTGATTACCAATCGGATAAAACCATTATATCAAGGGCGTTATCAACAACACAGTTGGGTTTCTTGGAAGGGCGCCAGATACATGATGCAATTGGTACTGTACATGAGTGCATTCATAGCATAAAGAAGAAAATTAAAAAAACCCTTATCTTAAAACTTGACTTGCAAAAAGCATATGATTGCATCAATTGGGACTATCTCAGAATGATTCTTATACAAGTTGGCTTTGGACTACATATGACAAATTGGATCTTGGCTTGTGTAAACTCTGCTTCCTTTGTTGTTCTTGTCAATGGGGAGGCAATTGATTTTTTTAGAAGTAGAAGAGGCCTTCACCAAGGGTGCCCATTGTCTCCTTTACTATTTATCCTGGTGATGGAGAGTTTGAGCCTCTTATTAAAAACAAGTCAGTGACAAGGTTTCATAAAAGGCATCAAAGTCTCTAGAATTACAAAATTTTTACATATTTTATTTGTTGATGATATCCTTCTAATGACTAATGCTTCAGTCCAGGAATGGTTGGAAATTGAAAGAGTGGTTCAGTTGTTCTGCTCAGTTTCGGGCTTAATGGTGAATCAATCAAAATCAATTGTTCATTACTCGAGTCTAATGGAACAAGATATTACATCTTTTAAGCTTTTCTTGCCTTATAACTTTTCAGATCTATTAGTGGATTTCAAGTATCTGGGATACTTCTTGAAGGCAGGGATTCAAAGATCTGCAAAGTGGGTTTGGCTTTTAACTAAAGTTGAGAAAAAAATAAAACACTGGAGCTATCGTTCGCTGTCCTTGGGGGGTAGATATATTCTTTGTAAAGCAGTCCTGGAAAGTATGTATGTCTATTGGTTATCACTTGCTTCGATCCCTATTTGTATTCTACATAAGTTAAGGTGGGTACTCTACAATTTTCTGTGGAATGGGAGTGGGGATACAAAACATTATCATCTCTGCAGTTGGGAGTCATTAGCTCGACCAAAGCGAATGGGCGGCTGGGGCTTTCACAATATTTTCTCCTTTAGTAAAGCATTGGCTGCGTTGACTTTGTGGCGAGTTATAACAAAATAAGGTATATGGCACAAAGTAATTAAGGAGAAGTATCTTCCACACACCACAATAATTAATTGGCTTAGATCTGAATCCTTTCATCAACAGTCAGCTTCTAAAAATTGGAACAGTGTTCTAAAATCAGTGCATGTGATTACAAATTGGATTAGCTGAAAGTCCGACTCGGGCCATTACGTGAGCTTGGGAAAGGATAGAATTTTTATGAATAATAAAAAAAATCTCTTCTCGAAAGGGAAGGATATATAGTGCTTCACAAGTCGTCTAGTGATTTGGAAGGCCAAAGAAGCATCATCAACATCTACTAGTGGTGGCCTACTTCAGCTCTTCAGTTTGATAGTCTTCCTTCACAGTTTTTTTGTATTTTTTAGAGGGTCTTTGTATTTTTTTGGATCCTTTTACCGTGACTTTGGAGTCTTTTTGTGAGGTTTTGTATTGGAGATTATGTGTCCAGTTTGGATCATCTCCTTGACAGTTTTTTGATTTGTATTTCTCTCTAGTTGTATTCGATGTGCTTTTCTATAGATGTCACTATGTGCTATACCTATATATAGCAGCCGGATTGGTGGATGTGAAAATTATATTTCCTTAATATAATTGTGTTATAGTCTCTTCCATCCGATAAAATTGGAAGGATATAGAAAAGTCATCATATTGATTACTAGTTTTTAATATGTTATTGATATTAAAAAGAGATTTATGTTATAAATATTTTTTTAACATTTTATCTAATCTAATTTTTAATGAAAAATGTTTTTATATTAAAATGTGTAGGCTTTAATAATTATTCATCAGTTATTTTTTGGAAATAAACTGTTTACCAAATTAGGAAATAAACTGTTTACCAAATTAGCAAGTACACAGTTTATTTTCAGAAAAAACTTAACAAATATTTTTATAGTTTACTAGATTATAATAGTGCAAAAAATTCTTTGATTATGTATATTTATTTAAAGTTTTCCATATTAATATAATATTTTTATTTTAATATACTTTCTTATTAAAATAATGAATCATCTATTTTTTTGGGACCAAAACATTAGGATTGTTGTTAAATCAATAATATTTTAATTTTAATTAACATTCATAAACAAATTTTGTTTTCATTTTGTTGCCAGATTAATTTTGACAAAATGAATATAAAAAAAAATTAAAACTTAAAATTTTTTACTTTTTAACATTTTTTTTTCATCATTCTTAATTCTAGTATGATTATTTTTCAATCATTTTTCTTGAGACATTTGCCCTAAATTTGGTTATAGAAATTGTTAGATCATCAGATTTTTCTGATTATTTCAGTATAATTGGAATGACCCATAAATTTTTTAGCAAGCTGAATCCTTTTCAACATTCAAAAATAAATTTAAACAACAAAAAATAGTAATTTTGTGCAAATTTATATATGTGAATAATGGTAATCAACCCTGATTTTCATAAGAGATTCATTTTTCTTGAGACATTTGCCCTAAATCTGGTTATAGAAATTGTTAGATCATCAGATTTCTCTGATTATTTCGGTATAATTGAAATGACCCAGAAATTTTTTAGCAAGCTGAATCCGTTTCAACATTCAAAAATAAATTTAAACAACAAAAAAAATAATAATTTTGTGCTAATTTATATATGTAAATAATGGTAATCAACCCTGATTTTCATAAGAGATTTAGATCCTGCTATGCTATAAAAGGTTACACTTAACCTCCTTCGACACATATTCCAAAAAATGCATCGCTCACCAAAGCAACCAAACAAACAAATACATAAGCTGTACAGACAAAATGACATTTTATTTCACATTCATTCACAGATTTACATAATCACCAAAAAAAAACCAACATCCAGACCTGTCACCCTCTCTGTCTTCAACCCTCCAAACAGAAAACAAAGATTTACAGAAAAAAAAAATGTACAGATCAGGCCTGGAAACACAACCACAGAAAACAGAGATTTACAGAAAAAAAATATGTACAGATCATGCCTGGAAACACAACTAAAGACTGAGAACGGAGCCGATGACTCATTCATTGAGCTTCTTCCTCCTCATCATCCCTATCCATGTAGTTGGGATCCTTCTCGTCAAGGGCGGGCTGAGAATAAGGGAGGTCAGAGGATCGAAACCCGCCCCAGGTAAACTTCCCGCCATGGCCTCCCTTCTTGGGTGAACCGTTGATGCCGCTGGCCGATCTCCTATCCAGACGCTCAATCCCCTTTTTCACATCGCGGGCTCTGAAATGATCCTCCGCTCTCTTCTGCAATTTTGCCTTCACAGTCGCCATTTTCACTCGCGAGAATTCCTTTCTTATGCCTGTACTTATATAGCCGTCCAATCGAACTGTCAAAGGGATAAGGATGGATGAGTATTCTATCCGGAGGTAAAGTGACTATAAATTGGAGTTTATTTTGTTGAAAGGGGTTTCTGAAATCCGCCTGCATATAAAAAACCAGGGGACTTAAACAGACAACCCGAGCATGAGGGGCCCTATCTTGTTTGATTGCAATTCTATTTTAAATTTGACCGAGTCGCCGGGCCTTCTCTGTCCACATCTTCATTTTGTCGTGTGATGGATGGAAAGCAGCATAAATAATTGCTAGTAAAAAAATTGGAATACTTATTTATGTAGGATAGATTTTTTTAACAATATGTTAATATGTTATAAGATTTTTGATGTATGGTTGAAATTATAAGTTTTGTTGGGTTAAAGTATAATTTTGATGGGTTAAAAGTATAATTTAAAGTCGTTTAAAACAAATTAAATCTTAAAAAAATATTTTAATTATAATAATTTTCAAAATACTTAAATTTTGATTTAAATTTTAATTAATTTATTAAAAGAATTAAAAATGGTTTCATAACTATATAGTTGGAAAAATTATGAAAAAAAAGAAAAGAATAAAAAGGGTGTTATTTCATAGGTCAATGGATTCATTTCACGTGACTTGGCTTATATAATATTGATGGGTAAGGTGTCTCCATTCAATGTGTTTTGGGAGTTGTGAAAGTCAGCTAATTCAATATGAACATATGTATGGTTTTTTATTTTATATTTGTAATAAAATTATTTTATCAATAGAGTTGTACCTTATAAGAAAGTGACACTCATCTATAGTCATTGTAAGAGAGAAAGGAGTTAGTGAAATATTATGTATGTACCAATCAAGTTAGGCATGGTCATTCAATTCTTTGGTTAGGCTTGTCATTTTCATGATTGAAGACATAAATTTTTATTGGAAGGCATAAAGCTATATTAATAGAATGAGGTTATGGTATAACTAGTAGAGTAAGATGTTAATTGGGTTTAGTTTGAGTGGYTGWGAGGAGTAATCAAATTTGAAAGGTTGGAAAGGTAATGGTATAACTASTAGAGTAASATGTTAATTGGGTTTAGTTMGAGTGGTTGGGAGGAGTGATCAAATTTGAAAGGTTGGAAAGGTAGATACTCATGCATCCCTTTCATGATGAAAAGTTTAAATAAAATATTAAATTTCCAATTACATTTATCTTTAATATAGATTTATAAAACAATAAGCTTTATAAATTATACTATGCTAAAGATTCTTAAATGGAAGAGGATTTTTCTCTTAATTGTTAAATWAAATTTGTTTGTGAACATGTMTGTTGAATTGTTGAATATTTGAAAGGGAAAAAGAAATAAAAGTTTGATTAAACTACTATTCCTTGAAAATTCAAATTTATCAATTATCTAATATTATTCATGGTAATTAACTCAAGAGAAATCTAAGTGTCCAATATTATTCATGTTATTCATGGTAATTCACTCATGGAGAAACTTAAGTGATGGGTAACATTGGAGAAAACTAGAAACAAATATCAAAATACAAATCCAAGATATTTTAAATATACGTAAAATATGGATTTATTTTTAAAAATCACAGAAATGATCCCTTATGTGCCTTTATAAAAATACTTGTTGCTAACACAAATATATAATCATATTTAATCCTGACCTGAGAAGAATGAAGAAGATGGTTGATGGATGACATGTATCCAATGCACGAAGTACAATATCCATGAAACCCTAGGGTTATGGTTCTTCTTCCTCTCTCTATCATAGAGAAACCTTCATGTTTTCTCCAAACCCTTAACTCTGCATGAGAGATAAATCGAACCTTTAGTTTAGCTTAAAGTCACTTTATCTTAAAATGCTTGTTGTCGATTTGCATCCATTGAAAAAAGTTTGATATTCATAGAAAAAAAAAGGCAGGTTGGAGAAAAATATGTATTCCTCACCAACTTCGGACTTGTACGTTAGCCCAGGGCTCTCGTTCTTCTTCTTTTGTCTATCGAGGAGATAACCTTCAATGTTTCCTCAAACCCTTGACTCTACATGAGAATAGCCAAAACCCTAGGGCACTCTGTTTCTTCTTCCTTTGTCAAGTAGCTAACCTTCACAGTTTCCTCAAACCCCTGACTCTGCAGACTCTACATGAGAATAGTCAAACCTTTAAGTTTAACGTAAAATCACCTTCACTTAAAATGCTTATTGCATGAGGGATTCACTCAATGAAATTGTGACAGAGCTCGTTCATTCGTGGGATAATAAAGAATAGGTCCCTAATTTCACTAAATATTGAAAAAAAAAAAACCTAAAATCCTTTTGTTGACCCCCTCCCAATACATATGTACAATTTTAAAACCCTTTATTTTTACCAGATATCCTAGGTATCCATTTTTTTCATGGAATTTTTAATGCCCATTTTTATTTCTATCCTTAGTATGCAAACATGACATAACTCTTATACGCTCGCAAATCACAAATCACAAAGGTAATTCAAAAATAGGCAAACAAGGGGTGTGCCATCTAATTTGATGTTAAAGTTTAAGTTGGAGTGATATATCTTCATGAGTCACCCAACTCATTCAAATCAATGTGTTTCCTGACCTGGGAGAGTGGTAACTTCCATGCAACATTAATCAAGTAGTCATTCTAAATACTCTACACATCTCTCTCAAGCGCCACCCAAGCGTAGATCATTGCATATTGCATATCACATTTCCCTCTTCACATGTTTCATATCCTAAATCCTTTGTTTCATCATAGATACAAATTCTTCAGTTGCTTCTATCCCAATTCATAATTTTGGGGAAAAACAGCTTGGTTCCAATTCTGACTACTTTTCTCGGATACCTGGAATGGATTACTACAAGTGAGGGTGTTCATACATCTTAAGCTGGTTGACATTCACTGCATTATAGATGGCAAGTTGAGGTGCTAAATCCAACTTTTAAGGTGTTCAAACCCATTTTATGATTGATGGTGTGTAAGGACCATACAGACCATACCAAACAGGCTTGATCTTGTGATGCTATTGATTTTTGAAGCATTGGTTGTCCAAGTGGAGCCAAACTGTAATATCCCAAAGGACGAGCCATGTTGTAATCATGTTTATGAATTTTAAATCATGTTTTGTAGGCTGGTGAGCCGAGTATTGATAAGCTGATAGGCTTATGTGTTTATTACGCCGGAGAGCCTAAGTGTTAAAGGCAAGGAGCCTGATTTTTGTACATGTAATTATGCACATTATTAATAAAAGATAAACATCTATGCGTGTGGACCGACCACGATAAATGAGTGATGGGGGACTAATCTTCCACAAAGCCTGGGTAAGGGAGAGAGGACTGAAAGGTTGGAAAGAGGGGCTAAGCTTGGGGGCTTAAGCCCTTGGGAATAATAATTTATTATTATTCCAAAGTACTGTGAAAATGTATATATTTTATCCTAAGTTCTTGGAAAGGGGAACGTGTGCAAAATGGGAAGCATGCAACCCCAGGGAGAAAGGTGTCGACCTGGGCGCATGCAGTTAAAACCAGAGGAATAAGTCATGTTGGGGGTTCTGCATTCCTCTAGCCATCACCTGAGTTCAGGGATTCGACCTTCCAATTCGCCATCCTTCGTCTGAACTCGTGGGTGTCCATGATCGACCTCTGTTTGGTGTTTGTTTTCAGATCCCTTACCTGGACAGTTCAAGCATGTGCGTGAGATCTCTGTGCACCCTTACACAGTCCCGAAACCAGAACCAAGAAGTTGTCCTATGTTGCTGGTTGAGAAAACCGAAGCATCCCATATTTGTCGAGCCTTGTTATGCTATATTGTCTGTCTGTCACTAGTTTGGGAAAGCCCATGTTTGTGTTTCCCATGGACTGTTGTGGTCACGCAGTGCTTGACTGCGGGTGGCTTGCTGACCAATGTATGTTCGTGTTGAGCCTCATAGTTTCCCAACTGCTTTGGAACCCAAGTTGAAGGAAACATGTTGTCTGACCTATGTGTAACACTCTCTCCAGGTGAGGGAGGTGGTTGCAGTTGAAAAGAACAGGCCGCCAGACCTGTGAGCGATTCTCTCCAGGTGAGAGAGTGTATCGAGGAAGTAAGAAATCCTGGAAGGGGTCCTATAGATGCTACAAAACTCTGAGACTTCCGGTCTGGTATGTTGTTGAAGCCCAAGGCAAGGGAGGTTAGCAGCAGAAGGATTGTCTTGGTGATAGTGAAGGTGTATACTCCTGGGGTGGGACAGGCATGTGGGGAATGAGAGTCTGTGAGCAGTGGGCATAAGTGGCTCCTGGGAGAAAATCCTTCCTCTATAACTGGGTGTCTTCCCGTTGACCTTGCCTAGCCTAGGATTCCCTACCCGGTGGAGCTTAGTCCCAGCTTGGGGGTGACCTACTACTGAGAGTGATGAGCAGCTCATTCTAAGGCTGGGCGGTTCATGGAAGGTCTGCACGCAGTTGGTGAATTACATCTAGTTTCAAAGATAAGTATTAGTTTGTGCTTAATATTATGTTGTGCATGCCTGTGATGCTTATATGTTATCATGTATGTTGTTGTGCATATGAATTATTGTTAATGCCATGGATTATGTATGCTAGCAGTAATTATGTGCTTACTTTGTGTTAATGTATTGAATTTATTTAAATGCATGTTATATAAGTGTTATTCTGCAGTAGCATTACTCCTGACGTGGGCTGATAACCCGAAGGATGTTACAGTATGGTATCAAAGCTTTAAAGGGATAAATTCATAAGTGTTGGTAACATTGCTCAGCTTTTGGAGGGCCGGGGATGTTACATTTTGGTACCAGAGCCAAGGTTTTCAACGTTGAGCCTGGATGGGCCATATAAGGGGCCATTGGACCCGAGGTTTCAGGTAGAAATTATGTTTGGAGGGACTAATTTCGAACCTTAGATTATTTCTGAGTGCCAAGGGGTTGCTTGGTCGTGTTACAAAACTGCAGTCCGTGTGGTATTTGGCCATAGAGAGAGAGAGAGCTCAACGCACGAAGTGTTGGAGCCGTTGGATCTGATCGGGAGGAAAGAAGATCCCTCACGACCGTCAGATCTGGAGAAGGTGCAAGAGAGTTATCCTGGAAACCTTTCGGGGATTCGACTATCGGGAAAAGCAAGATGTGCTGAGGCACGAACTCCTGATGCCCAAAACTCCGAATTCTCGAAAAGATCTACACCGTAGATCACAAGGAAAGAGATTGACCGTAGGATCAAGCGAAGGAGCAGATCACGATTTTAGCTATCGGGAAAAGAAATATGTGTTGATGCATGAACTCCCGATGCCCAAAACTCTGAAGTCCCAAAATGATCTACACCATAGATCGGAGGAAGAAAACTTGATCGTTGGATCAAGAGGTAAGTAAATCGCAATTTCGGCTATCGGGAAAAGCGAGATGTGTGGACGCACAAACTCCCAAAAAGAAAAGTGAACGTGGTAGGACCCGATGATGTCGCCGAAGGTGACGTGGACCCTCCTAAGCGTGCCATGTGCCACCATGGTAGTTGGAAAAAACTGTGTTACGTGGGCTCGAAGGGGATAAAGTAAATCAGAATTTCGGATGTCGGAAGATTTGGATGAAACAAGTGTGGGAACTCTCGAGGTCCGAAGTCCCAAAACCCCGAAGTCCCGAAGTCCTGAAACTTTGATGATGAAAGGACCACAATGGGTTCTAACCATTCGATGTCATGTAGACGTGGACCGTTGATCCACCTGATGTCGCGAGTTCGGTAACCAGAACTCGAGAGATAGCGGTCTAGCATTTGGTCACAACCCGTGATCGCATGGTTTGGGGACTAAGAAAGAGGGGGATATCACCCAAAAGTTATAGAGTCGAGCAGATCTCAAAAGATTCATGAAGTTGAAATGTTTTCTTAGAATCGGTTTGGTTTTGAATGTGTGGAATTTGTTAAGGAAAGATGGCCTGACAAATTCTGGTTGTCTGCACGTTGTGATTGCAGAAGTTGATGAGGGCCAGAACCGGTCAGAGTTGCCGCCGAGTGCAAAGAAATGGAAGAGGCGCGAATTACCTCCAGTTGAGAGAATGAAAGAAAAGGAATGGATCTCAACTTGGGAGTCGAAGGATCAAACTCCAATGGGCACAGAAAAGAGGCGGATAAGGAAGGGAATATGATGAAAATCATTGAAAGATTACAGAGGGATGCCCAGGCTCGTCGAGCTGATAACAAAAGGTTCAAGAAAACTCAGGATAAACAGGGTGAATTCAACTTGAAGTTGTTGCGGATCCTGGATAGGATCGAAAAGAAATTGGAAAAGGAGAGTGACACAAGAAAAACAGGGAGTCACAGGACCCCTCAGAGGAATAGAAGATTGAGGAGTGTTAGCGGACATCGTCATCGCTCCCCAAAGCATTCCAGTAAAGAAACATGCGGTAGTTCAAGCCCATCTCCTATCAGAAAGCACATGAGATCTGGAGTGGATGAATTGAAAGGAGAGATGAATAAGATTAAGCCTCCCACTTTTGATGGAGAACACCAGAAGGAGGAATATGTTGAGACATGGATGCTAGGCATGACGAAGTACTTCCAATTACATAATTATTCCTCTCATTCCAAAGGAAGAATTGTGATGTATCAACTAAAAGGAAAAGCATCCATGTGGTGGGATCAACTGGTGCAAGTGCAACACATTAGAGAGAAAGATATCACTTGGAAGGAATTCAAGAGGTATTTCGAGAAGAAATATTTGACTAAAAGATATTATGATAGAAAGATGAAAGAGTTCTTTGAACTCAAACTGGGCGGCATGACCATTGATGAATACGAGTGAGGATTTTTGGAACTGCTGAAGTATGTTCCGTTCATCAAGGAGGAGACTGTCAAGATTCATAGGTATCTAAGTGGATTACCACCTTCTATTGGTGACAAGATTCAGTATGATGACCCTAAGTCTATGGAAGAAACAAGAAGAAGAGATAAATGTTTATATGAACAACAAAGAAAAATCCTACCTTCCAGAAGGCTTGGGAGGACAAGAAGAAGTTCAAGAAGGAACAAAGGTAGAAGGGAAAAAGCCTCCCTTTTTTAGAAATAGTCCTCAGGGACAACCATCTTTTAGAGAGCCCAGAAAGGCTGAAGTGGGTGGACAATTGCCAAGGCAGACACCTATGGAGTGTTGGGGTTGTAAAGGAAACCACAGGTACAGAGATTTCCCCCACAGAAATGATAAAGCGAGAGCCATCCACAATGTTCAACAAGATGAAACAGTGGAGGACATGGGCAGTAGAATGCCAAGGATCTACGCAGCCCTGGACAACAAGCAAGCTGAATATTAGTCGCACATGATTAAAGTGGAAGGTATTATTAACAACCAATCATTTACTATTTTAATTGATTCAGGGGCTAGCCATAGTTATATAGATCCTAGAATGGTGGAAAGTTTGCAATTGTCGAGAAGAAAATATGAAAATTCTTGGTTAGTGCAGTTGGCTATAGGAACCAAGAGGAAAGTCACTGAGTTGGTTAAGTCCTGTCCTGTGGACATGAAGGGATTGAGCACGAACACTGAATTGAATATTCTGCCTTTAGGCTCTTATGACTATTTAATTGGGATGGATTGGTTGGACCAACACCATGCCCTCCTAGAATGTCGTAACAAGGCATTTACTTGCCTGGATGAGGAGGGGAATCGGAAAACAGTCCAAGGAATTCCCAGAGCTGTAGTTGTCAGAGAAATTTCAGCATTACAGCTGAAGAAATGCTACAGGAAAGACTCTCAGTTGTTTGCAGCCCATATGGAGGAAGCATCTAAGGTCCCAAATATTGGAGACCATGCGGTACTAAAAGAGTTTGAATATGTATTTCAAGAGGTACCTGGACTACCTCCGAAGACAAATATCCATTTCTTTGTAAATTTGATGCCTGGAGTAGCTCCAGTGTTGAAAGCTCCTTATAGAATGAGTACGTCGGAGCTGAAAGAGTTGCAATTGCAGCTTGAAGAGCTTCTGAAGAAGGGGTACATACGCCCAAGCGTGTCACCTTGGGGTGCCCCAGTCTTGTTCGTGAAGAAGAAGGAAAAAACGTTGAGGTTGTTTATTGATTTCAGACAGTTAAACAAAGTAACTGTTAAGAACAAGTACCCTCTGTCGAGGATTGATGACCTCTTCAATCAATTGAAAGGTGCCAGGATAGTTTCGAAGATATATCTCAGATCAGGATATCACTAGGTGAGAATAAAGGATGAATATATCAACAAGACCTCCTTTAGAACAAGGTATGGTCATTACGAGTTCACAGTGGTGCCATTTGGATTGTCGAACATACCTGTTGTTTTTATGTGCTTGATGAATGGTGTATTCAAGGACTATCTAGACAATTTTGTCATAGTCTTCCTGGATGAAATTCTAGTGTATTCCAAGTCAGAGGAAGAGCATGAAAAATACCTGAGGATGGTGTTGCAAGTGCTAAGAGAGCACCAACTGTATGCGAAGTTGAGCAAATGCTCATTTGATCAGGAACAAATCCACTACTTGGGGCATATTATTTCAGAAGAAGGGATTGTCGTGGATCATGAGAAGGTTGTGTCCATCAGAGAATGGTCAACGCCAAAGAACATGAAGAAATCCATATCCTTTATGGGTCTAGCCAGTTATTACAGAAGGTTTATCGCAGGATTCTCGAGAATAGCTCACCCTATCACTTCTTTGCAAAGGAAGGAGAAGAAGTTTCTGTGGATAGAGGATTGTGAGAGAAGATTCCAAAAATTGAAGCAATTGTTAACCAGTGCTCCAATCTTGAGGATTGCAGGCCCAAATGAAGATTTCGTGGTATGCATCGATGCATGCAAAGAAGGACTGGGAGGAGTCCTCAGTCAGAATGGATTCGTAATTTGTTATGAATCCAGAAAGTTGAAAGAGCATGAAAGGAACTACGCAACTCATGATTTGGATTTGGCATCCATCGTTCATGCTCTGAGGAAATGGAGATATTACCTCATGGGGAGGAGATTTGAATTGAGAATAGACCACAACGGCATGAAATACTTGTTTGACCAGCCCACCCTAAACGCTAGGCAGATTAGGTGGCTGGAGTTTCTGTGTGAATACGACTTTGATATCACGCATATCAAAGGGAAGGAAAACAAGGTGGTTGATGCACTCAGCAGAAAGGTGCACAACGTACATGCTACAACCATTAGCATGTACCGAACTGATATAAAGGGCAGAATTTTGGAAGCTGCAAATGCAGATTTGTAGTACAGGGAGTTGGTAGCAAAGCTACAACAAGGTAAGATGCCATAGAAAGTGGAGATTTATAAACTAGGGGTTGACATAATAATTATGTACAAGAACATAATTTACGTACCTAATGTCCAGGACTTGAAACGTATAATTTTGCATGAAATGCATAATGTCCCTTGTGCAGGGCACCCTAGATATAAGAAAACTGTGGCAGTAGTCAAGAGCCATTATTTTTGGCCAGGTATGAAGAAAGAGATTGTTGAATACATCTCCATATCTATGGAGTTCCATAAGGTTAAAGCTGAGCACAGACACCTAGCAGGGTTGTTGCAGCCTTTACCCATTACTGAGTGGAAGTGAGAAGTGGTGACAATGGATTTCATCACGGGATTGCCCAGAATAGGAAAGAAACATGACTCAATCATGGTGGTGGTGGACAAGCTTAGGAAAGATGCCCATTTTATTCCACTAAAGACTACTCATAAGACATCAGATGTTGCTGATATTTTTATGAAGGAAGTGGAACGATTGCACGAAATTCCCAAGACAATTGTGTTTGATAGAGACCCAAAATTTACCTCAAATTTCTGGAAGGGGTTATTCAAGAGATTCAGAACGAATTTGAATTTCAGTACAGCCTACCATCCTGAGTCGGATGGGCAGATAGAGCGAGTGAATCGAGTGATAGAAGACATACTAAGAATGTATGTGATGGAAAAACCATCGAAATGGGAAGACTACCTACACTTGGTAGAATTCGCCTACAACAATGGGTATCAAGCATCGTTGAAAATGAGCCCATTTGAAGCGATTTATGGAAGAAAGTGAAATACTCCAGTAAGCTGGGACAATCCAACTGAAAAAGCAGTAGTTGGGCCAGAATTGCTCAAGGAAATGGAAGAACAGATGTTAAAAATTAAGCAGAATTTGAAAGCTGCCCAAGACATGCAGAAAAATTATGTTGATAAAAACAAAACCCACGGGGAGTTTAAAGTGGGTGACCATGTTTTCTTGAAAGTGAAAGCTAACATAAGTTCCCTAAGGCTGGGAAACTGTGCCAAGTTGGCAGCCAGATTTTGTGGGCCATTTGAAATCCTAGAAAGGATTGGGCCAGTTGCATTACCTACATCCATGAATGTACATAATGTGTTTCATGTTTCATTGCTTAAGAAATATATACATGATGCTAATCATGTTATCGATTGGAATGTGATTCAAGTGGAGCAAGAAGGTGTCCTGCAAGTACATCATGTGCGCATATTGGAAAGGAAAAGAAAACAACTCCGAAATCGAGCTATAGGGATTGTAAAGGTCTAGTGGACCTGTAACAGTCCCGAGGATGCGACATGGGAGCAAGAGGATGCTATGCAGGCAGAATACCCGCATCTTTTTGAAGATTTTGGAGATCTTCCGGATGTTGTGTGAAAGTTGCACCGAGGATAGTGAAAAAATAAGGGGAGGGGATTGTAATATCCCAAAGGACGAGCCATGTTGTAATCATGTTTATGAATTTTAAATCATGTTTTGTAGGCTGGTGAGACAATTATTTATAAGCTGATAGGCTTATGTGTTTATTAGGCCGGAGAGCCTAAGTGTTAAAGGCCAGGAGCCTAATTTTTGTACATGTAATTATGCACATTATTAATAAAAGATAAACATCTCTAAGTGTGGACCAACCACGATGAATGAGTGATGGGGGACTAAGCTTCCACAAAGCCTGGGTAAGGGAGAGGGGGCTGAAAGGTTGGAAAGAGGGGCTAAGTTTGGGGGCTTACGCCCTTGGGAATAATAATTTATTATTATTCCAAAGTACTGTGAAAATGTATATATTTTATTCTAAGTTCCTGGAAAGGGGAATGTGTGCAAAATGGGAAGCATGCAGCCCCAGGGGGACATGTGTTGACCTGGGCGCATGTAGTTAAAACCAGAGGAATAATCCGTGTTGGGGGTTCTTCATTCCTCCAGCCATCAATTGAGTCCAGGGATTCGACCTTCCAATTTGCCATCCTCTGTCTGAACTCGTGGGTGTTGATGATCGACCTCTATTTGGTGTTTGTTTTCAGATCCCTTACCTAGACAGTTCAAGCCTGTGCGTGAGATCTCTATGCACCCTTACGCAGTTCCGAAACCAGAACCATGAATTTGTCTTGTGTTGTTGGTTGATAAAATCTAAGCGTTATGTATTTTCTGAGCCTTGTTATGTTGTAGCGTCTGTCTATCACCAGTTTGGGAAAGCCCGTGTCTGTGTTTCCCATGGACTGTTGTGGCCGTGCAGTGCTTGAATGTGGGTGGCTTGCTGGCCAGTGTATGTTCGTGTTGAGCCTCGTAGTTTCCCGACTGCGTTGGAACCTGAGTTGAAGGAAATAGGTTGTCTGACCTGTGTGTAACACTCTCTCCAGGTGAGGGAGGTGATTGCGGTTGAAAAGAACAGGTCGCCATACTTGTGCGTGACTCTCTCCAAGTGAGAGAGTGTGTTGAGGACGTAAGAACTCCTGGAAGGGGTCCTGTAGCTGCTACAGAACTCTAAGACTTCTAGTCCGGTCTGTTGTTGAAGCCCAAGGCTAAGGAGGTTAGTAGTCGAAGGACTGTATTGGTGACAATGAAGGTGTATGCTCTTGGGGTGGGAAAGGTATGTGGGGAATGAGAGTCTGTGAGCAGTGGGCATCAGTGGCTCCTGGGAGAAAATCCTTTCTCTGTAACTAGGTGTCTTCCCGTTGACCTTGCCTAGCCTAGGATTCCTTGCCCAATGAATCTTAGTCCTAGCTCGGGGGTGACCTACTGCTGAGAGTGATGAGCAACGTGGTCTAAGGCTGGGTGGTTTGTGGAAGGTCTACACGCAGTTGATGAATTACATCTAGTTTCAAAGATAAGTATCATTTTGTGCTTAATATTATGTTTTTCATGCCTGTGATGCTTATATGTTATGATGTATGTTGTTGTGCATATGAATTATTGTTAATGCCATGGATTATGTATGATAGCAGTAATTATGTGCTTACTCTTTGTTAATTTATTGAATTTATTTAAATGCATGTTATATAAGTGTTATTTCTCAGTAGCATTACTCCTGACGTGGGCTGACAACTCGGAGGATGTTACAGTATGGTATCAGAGATTTAAAGGGCTAAAGTCATAAGTGTTGGTAGAATTGCCTGACCTTTGGAGGGTCGGGGATGTTACACAAACTCTCTCACCAACATGAATTTGTGGTTCAACTCAATGTTGGTCATGCAATGCCTTGTACTTGTTCTATTTTGTTTAAAGAATGGACTCTGCTATGAACCTTGGTCAATTTCTGCATGAAAGTAGAAACTTTATCTTGCTCCTTCCGCTGGTAGGATATGAATAAAGTAGGGATAGCAATTAGAATCTCATAAGGAGATAAAGGTTGGAAGCCAAAATAGACCGCAAATGGGGTGTGTCCTATAGATACATGAGTGGCTTTGTTGAATTTGTGTTGCAATATATGCAACTATTGATCCTATAGTTCCATTGATAATAGATGTAGAGGTCATGAACCAAGGTTCTGTTCAATACCTGATTTTTGTCATCAATTTGCATGCAATTTGTGCACAAAAAGAAGTAAATAACTAAAATTAACAAATTAAAACTTCAATAAATGTGCATTGTGAGTACCTCTAACAACAACCAATTAATCACTTCAATTGATATCCAAGTATATATAACAACCATATGTATTTCAGACAAAATAAGCCTTCAATATTTAAGTCCATATTTAACTTATTTGTGTTACACTATTGAGGATGTGAACCATGTTCCCTCCAAATAAATCACATGTATAATGCAAACAAAACCAACAACATGGGGATACCCTAAAATATGGAAGCCTAGGATGAGTGTCCAATGCATGTGTCATGCATGTGTGTTATTTTCCCTAGTATTCTTTAAACACATCACAATTCCCAGTTAAAACAAACCTGAAAGTCGGAGATCTACAATGAGTTTCCATGCCTATGTTTCTTTGCTCAGTGTTTTTCCAAACAATTATTTGCGACTCAATCTTGGCCAATCATCTTTGAGAAACACCTGATAGTCATCAAAACAATATGATGAAAACTAGATTATACCCAAAATATTATAATTTTAAGAAATTAAAATCTCAAAAGCTTGTAAACATGTCAAGCATGTAATTATAGCCAAGGACAATGTGAGGAAACAAAATATCTTACCAAAGAATTGGATATGCAATCAACAAGCACCATCTTGCATTTGAAATAAATGGCATTCAATATGAAAAAAGTATTTCACTAATATGATTTTGTAGCCAAGCCCACAACAAGGTGACACAATGAAGACATTTATTTTATATGCTTTCTACACAACATGCCAAGGGCTGATGTGCATGCCAATTTGGACTGTTGTGCATGTCAACTATGCATGCCAAATTGGCATGCACAACTACCTTGTTTGAGATTAGATGTAGACTATTCTACATATTTTTTTGGTCGATAATAATTAACATATTTATCATAATACTAATATTAATTATAATCATCATTATAGTTATGAAGGTGATGCATATCCCTTTTATGTCAAAATTTTGATTTCTATGAACAATTAATAAATTTACATGATTGTCTTCGTAGTACCAAACCAAAGTTTCCATAAAATGAGTATAAGCACAAGCGCTCTAGGTTTGGAGTTGAATTCCCATAATGTTGTTAAAAAACAATCTCCAAAATATGACATAATATGACAAAGAATACATAGAAATTGAAAGTGATGCAACAAAGGTCAACGAGAATGCTTCAAACAAGGGAAAAAGAATTGTCTTGCAATTTTTTAGAAAAGGGGTCAAAAGACTCAACTAATGCTCCAAACATATACCTAGATGGTATTTCCATCATAAAACATATTCTACCCATAGATACGCAAAAAAAAACATCAGAAAAAATTATCATTAATAATTGTCAATAAGAAACTCTTATGACAATCATTCTATTAGAAAGAGAAATGAACATTGCAACTACACAATGTGTGAAACAAGTCAATGTGAAGTCCTAAAACAAGTGTTGAAATCTATGTCTAGTATTCAAACGTGCAAAAATAGACTCGGTTATGATCAATCCAAATTATCTTCACATTTCTCAAGAAAGTAGTCATAATAACTTTGCAATACTCTCATGAGAAACCTAATGTATCTATTCCACAATTAATTTAATTAGATCAGAATACATGTCCACTCTCATGATAATCTGATATTGGAAAAAAATTGCACTTTGCATATGAAGATTTTTCAAAAGGGAATACATAAAATACATATTCATCCCTAATAATGCTCCTCACTTGAATACTATAGGTATAAAATACCAATAGGAATGATTTATTCTCCATGAATTCACCATGGAAGAAAAAAAAATCACATGTGGAGGAGACACGGGGGAGATGCCACCGTGTTTTAGTATCTTCCACTACTACATATGGGCAGATTATTCCATGAAAATTTTCCACGTTTCCATTATTTTCATTTTTTTTTTAAATTGGGTGGGATTTTTGTCGCTATTGCCACGGAAGTTCGTTGCTATAGCGACGATTATTGCCTACCTCAAAAAACATCTTCTAACACACGTGTCTTGCAACGACTAGTTGAATTTTTGCAGGTCAACTTAGGCATTTTTGTCGCTATATCAACGATAGTCAATCTATATATACCTGACTTTAAGAGACTTTGCGACACATTTTCTATAGTTGCGATAATGTTCGTGGCTTTTGTTTGAGCTGTTTATTTTTTTTGTCACCCACCAGTTGAAAAAATCCAATTCTTGATCTACATAGCTCGGATTTTGAACTTGCAAGGTTAGTATGTTTTTTTATTTATGTACTCATTTAACTTGTAAATTTTTGTTCAAATGAAATTTCATGTAGCTTGTTTTTTCCTTGATAATATATTATATGTGCAGTACCATATTTCAAAATATTTATGTCATTGGTTTTTGGATCTAGTTAGTATATTCTATGGAAATTCATGTGAAATGTTAAGAAAAATATTTTCCGAAGAAGTATTTTAAGAAGAGGGAAAATTACTCCATCAATAAGTCAATTCAAACATTAAAAACGTATGTCATTATCAATCTAGATTAATTTGAGCCTACAATTCCTTGTGTAAATTTAATCCTTATTACAAAACCACCAACTCATAACAACTTTACCGGTTGGACTAATGTTTGAAATAGAAATTGGAAAAAAAAACCTCTTAGGTGTAATCCTATCCCTTAGCGACCTTGTTAGCTCTCTAACTTTTGTGTTTCTATGATGTTGTGCCTATATATATTAATGTCATATTTTTAGTCTAGTATTAGGTTAGGTTAGTTATATAACATTGTATTCTTATGTGATGTTGTTTCTCTCAAATTTTTATAATCACACGCAATTCTAGATGTAGTGATTAACTCTAGTTTTAGTTGATGTAACTTTTTTATACACTATTAATAAGGAGTAGCTAAAATATAAAAATTTCATGATGAAATCTACGATAACATGATGGAATCTACTAGTCAGACAATGAAAAATGAGAACATGCCAAAGTGTCTCAGAAAATAAAATTGTGACCATTGTATGTAGTTGCAAATAAACACATCATAATTTAAACCAACCAAACCTAATTGTGGATGACAAGTGGATGACATTCTTTTTTTAGTGGTGTATTTTAAATATTGACATTTTCTCTACAAAACAACTTAGAGGCTAGTGTATGTTGTTGAGTGATTCAAGTTTGAGAAATTTTGACCACTTTCGTTAAATGGTGTGTAATTATTTTCCATGGTGATTTAGTACACACTACTCTAAAGTACAAATTGAAGCATATCGATCTTAATAGTTAATTGATAATAAAAAAAAAGCATGTCAAAATGTCTTAGAAGAAATAATTGTGAGGATTGTAGGTCACTGTAAATAAACAAATCATAATCGAAAGGAGTAGATAAAATATCATGAAGGAGTAGCTAAAATATAAAAAATTGACAACTTACTGTTTGGTATGGTGTAGGTAAGACAATTACTTGTCAGTACAAGGATTTTTCACTATGAACGAAAATGATAGGAAGCTTGCTCGGTTAAGAGCAGCATTAGAGGCGAGGGGAGATGGAAAATGTTATTTCCCTTGCTATGATTGCAGGGGCTTGCAAAGAAAAAGACTTTTAATAACAACAGTTGAAAGACATTGTAGGGAGAAGGGGCACGTAGAAGGGGGTTATGAATATTTCCCCTTGGTAAGAGGATTCAATATTTAATGTATTCTCTATAATAGTCATCATGTCATGAATTTTAGTAATATTTCTTATCGTTTTTTTTTTAATATTTTCTACACACACTAACTTTTCTACGTTGTTTTTAAATATATAGATAATGCCCCCAAAATGTCGACCTCCAGAGAGTTATTTGCCAAGTACTAGCAGAAATAATCCTTTACAGGGTGATGAACTTCGAGATCAGAATATTGAAGTTGCTGATCAAGTTATTAATGATGATATGGATGGAGATAACATTAGTGATTCAAATCAAGAAGATGAGATACATAGATTGATCCAAGACACATTTGCTCCAATGGATGAGTACAACTAGGATGATAGTCATGATGTTGATCCTCTACTCAAGAAGTCACGCCAACCTCTTTATGAAGGATCAACAACAAATATTCTATCTGCTATATTTTTGTTGGTGAACTTGAAGGTTTTGAATGGTTTATCAAACACATGCCTCACACATATTCTAAGGTATTTAATTTGTTAATTATTTATGACTGCATGTTCACAAATACTTAAAAGGTTCAATTTTTTCCTATATTGCTATTGTTTTCTAATTTGTAAATTAGTAAGGATGCGATATTGATGATTAATATTGTTTACATTAACTTATTGTTTTGAATTTTGTAGATTGCTAGGCAAATTTCTATTACTGACGTCAAATATTTTTCCATGCACATATCGAGAAATATTCATGATTATGAAAGAAATTGGAATGGAGTATCAAGCTATTGATGCATGTCCTAATGATCATATCATATAATATGGACAATATGCATTAGAAAATGAATGCACACAATGTCAAATAAATAGATTTCGAACTGATAAAGCGTCAAATAAGGTGCCTCGCAAAGTTCTTCGTTATATTCCGATAATTCCACGTTTCCAGTGGTTGTTCAGGTGCCAAACTATAGCACAGTTTATGGATTTCCATGCAAAGAACATAAGTCGAGATGATGTTCTTCGAATGCCTGCAAATGGTTCTGCATTGAAGTACATCGAAGAAAATTGCCCATTTTTTTAGAGAAGAACATCGTAATGTTAGACTTTCGTTGGTAGCTGATGGTGTCAAACCATTTGGAGAGCTTCGTTCTACGTACTCAGTGTGGCTTGTTTTTGTTATAAACAATAACATTCCTCCTTGGATGTCGATCAAGAGAGAGCACACAATGTTGGCAATGATTGTTCTAGGTATTTAATTATCTTTTATTTGCTTTAATGTATGAGAAAATATTTCATTTCTTTGTTTCATGCATGGTAATTATTTCTTTTATATATACCGACATCTAGATAAGTATAATTAATCATGCAGTATGTTGAAACAATTAGGTAAGTGCCAAGTTAAATATATGAACGTACATATTGAGCCTCTTATCAATGAGTTGTTGAAGTTATGGGTTGGCGTCACTATGTATGACATCTCTAGACCAATAGGGAAAAAACGATTTCGATTCCATGGAATACTATCATGGACAATTCATGATGGTCTCGGGTTAACACATTTTTGTGGTATATTGTTACTTTCTTTTGTGATTTAATATTATATATATTTATTGAAAATCTCCTGCATTATTTTAAATTGTAACTCTAATTCACTACATTAATTCATATATCTTGTAGGTCTTCAAACAAAGGGTAAATATTCATGCCCAGTTTGTGGTCCCGGGATAAAATCTCGTCCTTCAAGAAGTTTAGGAAAGGAAGTGTTGGATGAGCATAGGCACTTTCTGCCTAAGAACCATAGTTATCGAATTGCATACAAAGCAAAATCCAATGGTAAAGAAGAGAATGGAAAAAAACCACGAAGAATGACATATTGCCTATGGAAGTTGGAATATATTAGAAATCGTCAAGGTATGAAAATTATTTACGTATGACATATTATACAAATCTTTGGTTAATTTCATTAGTATTAATTTCATTTTGTTTGATTAATTAGTGTTAATTTCAATTTGTTGATGTTTCATGAATGTCGTTAAGGCACGAATGGGCTTCCACGAGGAATGAAAAGTTACCCAATGCATTTCAGTAGGTTTCCATACTATGAGCGCCTACAAATAGTTCATCTATTTGATACAATGCATATCGGGAAGAACATAACATAATTGTTATGGCGAATATTAGATGGAAGGACTAACAAAGAGAGAATTGGAAAGATTTGTTGTGACATCCAAGAAGCTAATCACGCATTGAAAAGTGTTATTATTAATTATAATGGTGACGGTCATGAACAAAATACTAGTATTCCTTGGTTATTGACAAAGCAACAGAGAAATATTGCAAAAGAGGTCATTCGAAAAATTAGGTTTTCGATGGGGTTTTCATCGAACATACAAAATATCTTAACGGAACAAGAATATTTTGGTGGGGTTAAAACACATGACTGGCATACATTCATTAAGGTAATTGAAACACACCCATGATGGGGAAAAAATAAAAATAAAAATTGTCCTCCTTACAAGAACAGATCCTTTCCCTCTACGATTCCTAATTTGGGAAGTCCGAGACTCAGCCTGACTCTCTGATCAAGGTTATCTGATTCTCTAAGTAAAAAAGACTTCGAGACTTGATAGTATCACCTCCTAATCAAACAAAATCCCTTCTGGCTTCTGGTATAGGTCTTATTATACCCGCAACCTTCCCCTCCGCGCTTCAGCGAAGGCTCGGAGTTGGCGTTAGCCCCTTTTTCTTGACCCCTCCTCGGATGTGACCTTGGGCGATGACCTCGCGCAAACACACAATTGCGAGCATGGCCAAAGGCAGTTTGAAACCAATCTACCTTTTAGCCCACAATCCTCCTCGAGACTCCATGTGTCCTTTCTCCAAAATCGAGGTTTGGATTGTGGCATGCCCTCAAATTTTTAAAGTTCGCACACCTCCGATACCCGTAATGCTACAAGACCATCAATATCTAGATATTGATGGTACTGTCGAAACTGACAATTCATATCCCTCCTTTTCAAATTCATGGACCAGATCTGCCCCTCCTAAATCAACGGATGAGATCTCCTTCATGATTCCGGACTTCAGGATTTTCAATTCTCAAACCCTGCTTTCCTCCATACATCAATCTTCCGGAGTTGGCGATCTACGAACACCCATCCTCCTGAATCAACAAACCTGCTTCTACTATGGGTGTTTGACCTTTCAACTAGATCAATAGTCTGGTGGCCCTCTTCTTGATCAATGGTCGAGATCTCCTTCAAGTCTCTAGACTTCTGAAATCTAAAATCTCAAACTTCACCCTTTTTCCCAATGACTTTTATCCAAAGGTTATGATCCACCAACGTGTGTCCATTGGGTCTGACGATCAAAGATTACTTTGGTTATTTACCCAGAGTCCATAGACTCACGCCACGTTTTCTCTAGATCTGATGGTTCAGATCTACTTCCGACGATCCGACGGTCAACATTTACTTCAGGTGTTTTCCCAGAATCCACAAATTCACGTCACCTGTCCTCTGGATCTGATGGTCTAGATCTATTTTGGCCCTTCGATTCTTCGGCTCTTCAACGTTTCAGTTTTCGGGAGTTTCAACTCTCAATATGAAACTCTCGAGGTGATTTTTCCAAAGTCTACGATCTTCCACCATGTGTCCTTATGGACCTGACGACTATGAATTACTCCGGGAATTTACCTGGAGCTCACATTTCTACGCCACGTCTCTACTGAAATCTAATGGCCTTTATCCACTTTGGGTTATCCGACGCCTGATATTTACTTCGAGTGATCTGATGATTCAGATTCACTCCAGTTGATCAGACGGGTGATATTTACTTCGGACTTCTGGCTCTTCGGGCTTCGAAAATATCAAGTCTCAAACTTGCCTCCTCTCGAACAGATTCCTTCTGAGTCCATGATCTGTCACCACATGTCCCTCTGGATCGGGTGATCCATATTCACTTTGGGTCTTCAGGGTTCGAGAATTTCAACTTTTAACCAAAAACCCTCAAACAGATTTCTCCGGAGTCCATGATCCATTGCCACGTGTCCCTCTTGACGATGGACGGTCCCAAACTACTTCAGGACTTTGGGACTTTGGTAAGTCCTCTTCTCTTGCGTGTGAAAGGTACTAAGGTTCGTGCACCTTGTTTAGATAAGATGGTTATTGAGCCTCTGCGATGTGATCCAATGACCATTGTTGCTCCTCCTCCTAGGCTTCTTACTTACTCAGACTTAGAAGGTTTTCTAAGTGCTCAAAGGATTCGACCTTTGCTCCTCCTATGGGCCCATCTCCTGGATTTTGTCTGCGCTTATTAAAGTGTTATATCTTCTTAGCTTGATCTCTTTAAAGGTTTTCTCTATCCCACACGCTCCTTGCGTTTCAAAGATCACTTCAAATTCATATCGAAGGTCAACGACGATCGATGGTTCACAAGAATTGCGGGGTCCTAACATACGGGTTCTTTACCAGGGAGTTCGACCTCCGCAATCTGGAAAGTGCTCACTCTATTCTAGTCTAACCAGGATCATTAATCCTCCAGCCCATTGAGATCAACGACAAGGGTGAATTGCGGGCCGTGAACTAGTGCGCCTGCTATTTTCACCTTCACGCTCTGTAGTGATTCCCCACCCTCGATCTCCATTCATAGATCGACGATGCATATCAATTGCGGGGTTTAAATTGACCTTCGTACAACTTGACATCTCAGAGCCTCGAGCTCCAAAGTTCCTAGACCCAAGACATGTGGATCTTCATAAAACTCTAGGGCTATGATCCCTGCTCTTAGTCGGGTTTTTGGTTAAGGAAATAAACACAAATTCAGAGTCTCCTAGACTACTGGTCTGAAGGGAACACCTTCCCAACTCACAAATATTTAAGCTCTGAATCAAGGCAAGGTAACTTGTGAGGTTACCAAATCGGTAGATATTCCCAGAGGCTTGCTTCGACTCCATAACGATGATGTAAATTCCTGGGGAAAGTGCCTTCGAGTGATTAAATTGGGGTGTATGGAAATTCAAGCAGAATTATAGGTTCTCAAGGAAACAAACGCATACTCATAAATTAATCATTTAATACAGAGAAAGGAACATTTATAGACATGTAAATACTCGCATGCATCCATTATTTACAATTCAAAACATAAGGCAAGAAAACACTTATCATAACCATAGAGTGATGTGATTGCTGAAAGGGGTGCTCATTTCCACCCAACCATAGGCTCAATCACTCCCAATGGATTTATCACTGGCCACCCCCGAACTTAAGCCACGACGCTTTGAGATTCAATCTCTTACTTCCATCTTAACGAAACTTAGGGACGAAGGTTACTCTCTTTATCCCAATACATAAAATAGATAAGGATGAAGGTTACTCTCCTTCTCCTAGTTCAATCTCTATTTTATGTGATCATAACTCACTATTCCTCTTTCATGCCTTCCTTAGACCCGATATTTTTTTCTCTCGCTCTGCATTTTTCTTCTCAACTCTCCCCCTGGCCACCACACTCCCTTTCTTGCCTTTTTCCACAAGATTGTGTGTGGCTCAAATTTCTAGTCTGTGGTTAGGTCTGGAAGCCTTATCGATGGGTGGTCTACCCCATCCTTTAATTAACTCTTGAGGAGGCCTTCCCACCTACCATCCTGACTGTAATTCATTCCTGGGTCAGGGTGTTGTTCTGATCTGAGCAAATTAATTCCAGCATGGTACTGGTTCAGTGGATGTTAACGCAACCATTCCTGGTCCCCTAAACCACCTTTCACAACATTTCGTGGTCTTTCTTAGTACATCCCATCTTTCAACAATCATGCAACACGTAACCATTTTCTATTAAACTAATAGAATTTACATTCATCAACCTTCTAGACAAGGTCCATCATATCAAATATTCACACTTTTAAGTTTGCCATAGTTCCTTGGCCCATATAATTATATTTACAAACTGGGGGAAACAAGGTGTTACAATTCCCTCCCCCTTAAAGGAACATCATCCTTGATGTTCTATCTGTCATCATGACATGTATGTATAGGAGTAAACAAAATCGGATATGCCTGTCTCATGGCATCCTCCATTTCCCACGTAGCCTCATCTGAGCCAAAGTGTTTCCGCTACACCTTGACCTGTGCAATGGTTCGGTTCCAGAGTGAGGTTTCCTTCCTGTCTAATATGCATTGGGGTTATGGTAGGAATTCTCCCTCCGGATCCACCTGGATCACAAACCAGTCAATTATATGATTATCATCATGTACATACTTCTTCAATAATGAAACATGAAAAACATTATGTGCCTTTACAGTGGGAGGAAGTGCTAGCCTATAGGATACAGGTCCCACTCTATCTAGGCCTTCAACGGGTCCACAATATTGAGGTGCCAATTTGGAACAGGCTCCCATTCTCAGGGAACTCTTCCTGGGTCTAACTCTAAGATAGACATGGTCTCCGGTCTTGAACTCTCGGGGAGTTCTTTTCCTGTTGGCATAACTTTTCTGTCTATCCTGAGCAATCTTCAGATTTTGCTTTATCTGAATTACTTGTTGTTCCATTTCTTTCAGCATGTCAGGTCTGATTATAATTATGTCCACTGGATTATTCCATTTTATTGGAATCTTACACTGTCTACCATAGAGGGCTTAAAAAGGGCTCATCTTCAAGGATTCTTGATAATCATTGTTGTAGGCAAATTCTACCAATGGTAGGTAGTCTTAACACTTCTTAGGATGGTGCATTACATGCATCCTTAACATGTCTTCCACTATTTGGTTCACTCTTTCTGTTTTTCCATCAGTTTGAGGGTGGTAGGGTGTGCCGAACAACAATTTAGTCTCAAAACCAACCATTAGGGATTTCCAAAATATTGAAGTAAATTTGGTGTCTCTATCAGATATAATTTCCTTGGGCATGCCATGCAGTCTGAATATCTCCTTCATGAAGTTGTTGGCAATATCTATTTCATTGCAGCTTGACTTGGCAGGGATGAAATGGGCAAACTTATTCCATTTTTCCACCACGACTATGATGGAATCATTTTGTTTGGTCGAATTTGGTAGTCTGGTGATGAAGTCCATGGAGATGGTTTCCCATTTCCATTCTGGGATTGGTAGGGGTTGTAACAATCCTGGTGGATGACGGTGTTTCGCCTTAACTTGTTGGCACTCTAGGCACTTAGCTATATAGTTAGCTATGTCTTTCTTCAACCCAAGCCAATAGAATTGTTTCCTAGTGGTCGTGATCATCTTCTGATATCCTGCGTGACCAGTATATGGTCTCTTATGTCGTTCATCCATTATGAACCTCTTTAAGTCGTCACAATTTGGAATATACAATCTGTTTCAGTAAGTCAACAACCCTTCCTCAAGCATCTGGTAGCCTTCATACTTCATCCCTGTAGGCTCTTGTCTTAGGTAGGAGGTCACAGTCTTGAAGAATGCATTTGTCTCTTGTTCATTTCTGACTCTTTCCTTGACGTTTGTTTCATAGGTTCTTACTAATGTTAGTTGAATCATTTTTATACTTCTGCTAAGGGCATCGACCACCCTATTTTCATTTCCTTTTATGTATTTGATTTCAAAATCGATTTCACTTAGGAGATCCATCCACCTAGCTTGCATGGCATTGAGTTTTGGTTGATCAAACATGTGTCTCAATCCACAATGACCTGTCATAAGCACAAATATTCTACCCAGGAGGTAGTGCCTCCACATTTTTAAAGCATGTAATATGGCAGCCAATTCTAGGTCATGGGTCACATAATTGATCTCATGCTCATTTAATTTCCTGGATGTGTAGAAAATTACACGTCCCTCTTGCATAAGGACTCCTTTGAGTCCTTCCTTGTAGGCATCTGTACACACAAGGAAATCATTATCCGGGTCTGCAATCTTTATCACGGGTGCATGGGTCAAGAGGTATTTTAGTTCCTAAAATCTTTATTCACATTTCGATGTCCAAATGAATTTAATCCCCTTTTTCTGAAGCGCAGTGATTGGACAACCAATCTTTGAAAACCCTTTTTTGAACCTTCTATAGTATCCCGCTAAGCCCATGAAGGATCTAATATCAGATACATCCTTTGGGGTAGGCCATTCCATAATAGATCTGATCTTGTCTGGTTCTACTGCCACTTCTTCCTTAGAAATGACATGGCCTAGGTAATGGACTTGCTTCTGAAAGAAGTTACACTTCCTAAACTTAGCATAGAGATGATGCTCTCTTAGTACTTGAAGTACGAGTCTAAGATGTTCTTTGTGATCCTCCCTATTCTTGGATTTGATTAGAATATCATCAATGAAAACCAATACAAATTTTTCTAGAAATTTGTTGAGTACATTATTCATCAAGCACATAAAAGTGTCAGGGTCATTGGTTAACCCAAACGACACCACCATGAATTCAGAGTGACCATACCTCATCCCGAAGGTTGTTTTGTGGATGTCTTCATCCTTAATCTAGACTTGATGGTAGCCAGACTTTAGGTCGATCTTCGAGAATATGGATGCACCTCCCAATTGGTTGAACAGGTCATCGATTCTTGGTAAGGGGTACTTGTTCTTTATGGTTGCCTTATTGAGTTGTCTATAATCTATGCACAATCGGAGTGTGCCATCTTTATTTTTCACAAATAGGATGATCGCTCCCCATGGGGATACACTGGGTTAGATGTATCATTTGTCCATCATCTCCTTTAGTTGTAGCTTGAGCTCAACCAACTCTGGCGTGCTCATTCTGTATGGCATTCTAGATGCTGGTATCGCTCGTGGTGTAAGTTCTATCAAGAAGTCAATATCCCTTCTCAGAGGTAGACCTGGTACTTCTTCTAGGAATGCATCATTGTATTCTCTTAATATGGGGTGGTCCTCTAGGTTTGGTTTGTCATCCTCAACAGATTCCAATACCTGTATGGCATATAAGAAACAACCCTTTCTGCAATAATTTTTCATTTTAAGGGATGATATTTGCCTCACTGAGACAGGCTTTTGAATCCCTTGGAGGGTCATCTTTCTCCCTTCTCCATTTACACATTCTAAAGTTTTATGATAACAGTCCAATTTAGTTTTGTAAGAAACCAACCAATCCATACCAATCAACAAGTCATAAGATCCCAACGGAAGTACGTTAAGGATCACTTGGGTGGGAAATCCACCCATGATGAATTAACAGACTGATATGACCTCTACCACTTTTCTTTTGGTCCCAATGGATAATTTCACCAACCATGGTTTAACATGTCTAATTGGTTTCAGTTTACACTTATCAATAGTTTGAGGGGCCACATAACTCAAATTAGAACCTGGGTCAATTAAAATAGAATCTAGATGGTCAACGATCATACCTTCTAGCTCCACCACTGAAGCTTGGTGGTCAACTTGATTATTGTCCAAGGCTGCATAGATTCGTGGCATTCATCTAGCCACATCATTGATGGTGGTCGCTTCCTGGATGTTGTAGACTTTCTTACTATTCTATTGTCTGTGTGGGCAGTCCCTCAATTTATGATCCTCTCCACAACCCTGACATTTTAAGGGTTCCTTCTTTAGGTTATTAGTCTTTCCTAGGGTTGTCTTAAAATTTTTATTTCCACTTTGAGAGGGGAAATTTTTCTGATATACACTTCTAGTAGGAAGGCTCCTTCTAGAATATTTTCTATAGTTCCTGAATCTTGAGGATTCAAACCCCTTCTTCTGGAATCCTGAACTACTCCCTTTCTTCCAGTCCTGGTGAGGTGTTTTTTTAAACCCAAACTGTTCATAACAATACCTCACCTTCTGGATAGTTTCTTCTAAGGTCTTTGGTTCGTCAAACTCAATTATGTCCCGATAGGTCTGAAGTAACTCAATAATGAACCGTTGCATTTTTACTTTTTCATCTTTTATGTAGGGTACATACCTCAGTAGTTCAAGGAATCTATTGACAAATTCATCTATGGTGAGCTTCCCTAGCATGAGATCATAGAATTCCTTAGTCTTCCCATCCATGTATTTCTCTGACATATACTGCTTCTTGAAGTATTTCTCAAATTGTTTCCATGACAGTTCCTTCTCATGGACTCCTTTCACGTTCCTAAGGTCTTCCCACCAAATGGAAGTCTTTCCATTCAGGTTAAAGATGGCTATTCGAGCCTTCAATTTTTCAGAGTAATCATGGACTCTGAAGTATTTCTTTAAACCAAGCAGCCAAACTTCAGCCTCTTCTCCCTTCCTAATCTCTCCATCAAAAGAGGGTGGTTTGGCTTTCTTGAATTCTTCAGGATCATGATTTTTGGAACGCTTACACTTCTTTCTTTTCCTTTGGGAATATGAGCTTGCTCTGCTACTAGAAGATCCTTTGGATTTTCTAGCTTCCTTTCCAGAGGAATCTATCGATGAGTGTCCCCTACCTCTAGATTGGGCCTTCTTCGAGGTGCTTCTCCTAGTGTGGTCACTTATGGAGTCATTTTTTTTTTGAATCTCAGGTGGACTTTGAATTCTCTTCTTATGTCGTCAGTCCACATGAATGGTCGCGGGTTCATGTTGTAGTTTCCTTTGTATGTCGGACAAGCTCTGCAACAAGACTGTGTTAATTTATGTTTGTTTTTCTTTCTCCTTTATCAATCTCTCGTTGTCAGCCTTGCAACTTTGCAATTTGGCCCTGATGCTCCTTATAGTTTCAACCAGATCTGGAGGGGTTTCCACCACCATCCTTTCGTCAGATTCTTCGTCTCTATTGTGGGGTCCATCGCCCACTTCATGACACGTCACCATCCTTTATTCTTGAAGTTTTACCATGATTTATTGACCGCTCGAGTGTTGAAAAAAACAATTATTGTTAGCTAACAGTCTATTAGTTCATGAACAATACACAGTTCAATTTCTTAAATGCATACACATAGTAGAAAGTTTCATTCTTTTCTTTAATAACATTTTTAACTAGAATTTTAAGAAAGAGGTAATGTAGAGTGTCACTCTTTTAAAAGTACTCCAAATAGATTTTTTTAAGTGACTTGTCCATGAGCCCAAGCAGGCTAAGTGTTGTAACCATGCTATGATACATTTGTAACACACCCACAATGGGGGAAAAAAAAATTGTCCTCCTTACAAGAACAAATCCTTCCCCTTTACAATTCCTAATTTGGGAAGTTCGGGACTCAACTTGACTCTTCGGTCAAGGTTCTCTGATTATCTAAGTCAAGAAGAGTTCTAGACATGATAGTATGACCTCTTAATCAAACACATGCCCTTCCATCTTCTGGTACAGTTCTTATGATGCCCACGAACTTCCCCTTCGCGCTTCAGCGAAGGCTCGGAGTTGGCGTTAGCCCATTTTGCTTGACCCCTCCTCGGATGTGACCTTGGGTGATGAACTCGCGTAAACACACAATTGTGGGCATGGCCAAAGGTGGTTTGAAACCAAACTAATTTTTGGCCCGCAATACTCCTCGAGCCTCCACGTGTCCTTTCTCCAAAACCGAGGTTTGGATTGCGGCCCGCCCTCAACTTTTTAAAGTTCCTGCACCTCCGATCCCTGCAATGCTACGGGACCATTGATCTCCTGATATTGACGGTACTGTAAAAAATGACGGTTCATATCTTCCCTTTTCAAATCCATGGACTAGATCTTCCCCTCCTAAATCAACAGATGCGATCTCCTTCGTGATTCCGGACTTCAGGATTTTCAATTCTCAAACCCTACTTTCCTCCATACAACAATCTTCCAGAGTTGTTGATCTACAGACACCCATCCTCCTAAATCAATGACCCTACTTCTACTTCAGGTGTTTGACCTTTCAACTAGATCAACAGTCCGGTGGCCCTCGTCTCGATCAACAGTCAAGATCTCCTTCGGGTCTCTGGACTTCTGAGATCTCAAATCTCAAACTTCACTATTTTTCCCAACAACTTTTATTCGAAGCTTATGATCCACCGATGCATGTCCACTGGATCTGATGATCAAGGATTACTTCGGGTATTAACCTGGAGTCCATAGACTCATGCCGTGTGTTCTGCAGATTTGATGGTTCAGATCTGCTTCGGACGATTCGACAGTCGATGTTTACTTTGGGTGTTTTCCCAGAATCCACAGATTCACGTCACCTGTCCTCTGGATCTGACGGTCCAGATATATTTTGTCCCTTCGACACTTGGACTCTTCGGCGTTTCAGGCTTCGAGAGTTTCAAATCTCAATCTGAATCTCTCGAGGTGATTTTTTCGAAGTCTGTGATCTTCCTCCACATGTCCCTTTGGACCTGATGGCTATGAATTACTTCAAGACTTTACCCAAAGCTCACAGATCTATGCCATGTCTCTACTTAACTTCGATGACCCAGATCCACTTCAGGTGATCCAACGTATGAGATTTACTCTAGGTGATCCGATGATTCAGATTCACTTCGGCTGATCGAACATGTGAGATTTACTTCAGACTTTCGGCTCTCCGGGCTTCATAAATCTCAAGTCTCAAACTTGCCTCCTCTTGAATAGATTCCTCTGGAGTCCATGATCTGTCGCCACGTGTCCCTTTGGATCGGGCAGTCCAGATTCACTTCGGGTCTTCAGGATTCGGGAAATTAAACTTTTAACCAAAAACCCCTGAACAGATTTCTCTGGAGTCCACGATCCGTCGCCACGTGTCCCTCTTGACGATGGACGGTCCCAAACTACTTCGGGACTTCAAAACTTTGGTAAGTCCTCTTCTCCTGCATGTGAAAGGTACTAAGGTTTGTGCACCTTGTTTAGATAATACGACTGTCGAGCCTCTGCGATGTGATACAATGAACACCATCGTTCCTCCTCCTAGGCTTCTGACGTACTTCGACTTAGAAGGTTTTCTAAGTGCTCAAAGGATTTGACCTTTGCTCCTCCTATGAGCCCGTCTCCTGGATTTTGTCTGCGCTCCTAAAAGCGCTATATCTTCTGAGCTTGATCTCTTTGAAGTTTTTCTCCATCCCACATGCTCCTTGTGTTTTAGGGATCGCTTCAAACTCTGATCGAAGGTCAACGATGATCAATGGTTCACAGGAATTGCGGGGTCCCAACATCCAGGTTCTTTACCAGGGAGTTCGACCTCCGTAATATGGAAAGTGCTCATTCGATTCTAGTCTAACCGGGATTGTTGATCCTCCATCCCGTTGAGATCAATGACAAGAGTAAATTGTGGGCCGTGAACTAGCACATCCGCTATTTTCACCTTCGTGCTCCACAATGATTCCCCACCCTCGATCTCCATTCATAGATCGATGATGCATATTGATTGCGGGGTTTAACTTGACCTTCGTACAACTTGAAATCTCGGAGCCTCGAGCTTCAAAGTTTCTAGAACCGGGTCACTTGGATCGTCATAAAACTCTAGGGCTATGATCCCCACTCTTAGTCGAGTTTTTGGTTAAGGAAATAAGTGCAAGTTCAGAGTCTCCTAGACTACTGGTCTGAAAGGAACACCTTCTCGACTTGCAAAGATTTAAGCTCTGAATCAAGGCAAGGTAACTTGTGAGGTTACCAAATCATTAGATATTACCAGAGGATTGCTCCAACTCCGGAACGATGATGCAAATTCTTGGGGAAAGCGCCTTCGAGTGATTAAACTGGGGCATATGGAAATTCAAGAATAATTATAGGTTCTCAAGGAAACGAATGCATACTCATAACTGAATCATTTAATACAGAGAAAGAAACATTTATAGACATGTAAATACTCACATGCATCCATTATTATAATTCAAAACATAAGGCAATGATCTAGAATCGAATCTAGAAGCCTGACAAGGCTAAAAAAGGCTCAAAAATGAAAGTGCTCGGAATCCGACGAAACCAGCGCCATTGTGTCCATCTCGTCTTCCTGATTATGGCCATATATTTACTTCGTCAAACGGGCTCCGTATGCGCAAGATATCGCGTTCTGTCCGAAAACCCAAACAAGCAAAAAAAAGGGATGACTGTATAGTCCGTACAGTGCCACGTGGCATGCTGACTGTACAGGTCGTACGATCGTACAGATGATGTGGCAACCCCTGGAGACAACACATGGAAGACTGACGTCGAAGGGCTGACATGGCAGTGACTGGGCAGGTACAGTGACAGGTGGCAGGCATGTGGACGAGTAAGCATCCAACACTTGGCAGATTTTGGTTGGGTGTTGAGGTGCCACGTGGCCCAGTCATGGGCTACCATGTGGCACCTTGTGGTTGGTTCAAGGTTTGTGCAAAATTTATATGGGTTCACCGGGGTCGAACCCCCTACCTATTCTTTAGGCAACGGACTGGCAGGACCGGTCTAACCGCCCGCTCCACATGTGGTTCTTAACAGTTATATGTTAAACATTTTATTTATGTTTGAATAAAATTCTATTCGGTGGGGGAAAGGGCTGGGGCTTAGCCCCAGCCCTCAGCACAAACACACGACCGTGACCGGGAACGCAGAGGTAACGCAGTGGGGGTAATGGATAGGGCCTAGCCCTTGGACCTCACGCCGACATGTAACCACTGCCACATGACCTGGGACTTCAATCAAATAAATCACGAGGGGGTTATATTGTTAGCCCGTGGTTCCATAGAACACGCCACCGAACTAGAAGCCAAGGATAGGGGGCGCGCGTACATGGAGCGCCTGGCCACATGGTGGCACCCATATGAACCAGAGCGCGCGCTGAAAGGGGATGTGCCCTAATTTTAAACAAAAAGTGGATTTTGTGCTATAGTTATGATTTTATTTGATTATTATCCCCGTTTTAATGGACTTTCTCCATTTTTGGGAGATATTGGGCATTTTTGGAGCCCAAATTTTGGGAGGAAGTTGGGGATGGATAACCAACTTCAGATCTATATAAAATAGGCCTGTTTGAGGCCATGGAAGACAGAAAAAGAAGAGTTATGCTGAAGGGAACCCAAGCCAAATCCATTTTTATGCAGGGAAGCTATTGAGGAGCAGACGCTTGCGGGCCATTTCTGGGAGCTCCGGATGTCCGTTTTGCGTGTCGTTTTCTTTGCAGGGTTCTAGAGATCTGGAAGAACATGACCATATCAGTCTTGTAGCCAATTGGCACTTTCGTGATGTACTTTTGAGCTTTTGAACAGAAATAAAGAAGCCTCCCCCACAGAGAGAAAGGCCTAGAGACGTAGGCAAAGTTGTGCCAAACTCCGTTATCAATCCTCGTGTTATGGTTTGTTGTTTATTACTTCATTTCAGATCTGCATATGTGTATATGGCTGTCATAATTCGTCTTCTTTACTCATTCTTTCATTAAGTTTCTCAAATGGTTAATTAACACATGCAAAATTAAAACTCAACCATAGTCATTAAAAGATCCTACGGATCAGGCAAGAAAACACTTATCAGAACCATAGAGTGTGGTGTGGCTGCTAAAAGGGGTTCTCGTTTCCACCCAACCATAGGCTCAGTCACTCCCAATGGATTTATCACTGACCATCCTCAAGCTTAAGCCACAATGATTTGAGATTCAATATCTTACTTCCAGGTCAACAAAAGTTAGGGACAAAGGTTACTCTCCTTCTCCCAATACAAAAAATAGATAAGGATGAAGGTTACTCTCCTTCTCCTGGTTCAATCTCTATTTTTTGTGATCAAATTTCATTGTTCCTCTTTCAGTCCTTCCTCAGACCTGAGATTTTTTTGTCTCGTCTCTGCATTTTTCTACGCAACTCTCCCCCTACCCACCACACTCCTTTTCTTTCCTTTTTCTGCAAGATTATGTGTGGATTGAATTTCCATTTTGTGGTCAGGTATGGAAGCCTTACGGATGGGCGATCTACCCCATCCCCTCATTAACTCTTGAGGAGGCCTTCCCACCTACCAACCCGAGTATAATTCATTCCTGGGTCAGGGGGTTGTTCTGATCTGAGCAAATTAATTCCAGCATGGTACTGGTTCGGTGGAGATTAACACAACCATTCCTTGTCCCCTCCACCACCTTTCATAACATTTTGTGGTCTTTCTTATCACACCCCCTCTTTAAGCAATCATGCAACATGTAACAATTTTCTATTAAAATAACATAATTTACATTCATCGACCTTCTACACAAGGTCCATCAAATCAAATATTCACACTTTTAAGTTTTCCATAGTTCCTTGGCCCATATAGTTATATTTACAAACTGGGGGAAACAGGGTGTTACAGTAATTAGTAGGTTATAATATATTTCCTTATTGGTATGCATTTTTTGGAAACAACTAATAATTATTTGTTTTTTGTTACAATATGTTCTACCTTTATCTCTCCCATACGACTTTGAAAACAACATAAACAAAATTATTTATGTACTTGGAAAATACATGAGGTAAGTAATGTTTTATAAGGAAAATGTACTTCTTATGTGATTTGTAGCAGAACTTATTGACATATTATGTTTTATATGCAAATTTATGTATTCCTTGATATTACTTTATTGCATCAACATTTGTAGGTGGATTTCATCAAAATAAATCCATAAAGAAGATATAAGGTATTGGAAGAGAGAAATTCCCCAACTAATATGTCAAATGCAACAGTATCTACCTCCAACATTTTTCAATGCACAAGAACACTACCTCATACACCAAGTTGAGGATATTGAATTGTGTGGACCAGTACACACAAGGTCGATGTGGATGGTGGAGAGGCAGTTAAAGTCATTGAAGGCTTTTGTTAGACAAAGAGCATGTCTAGAGGGTTCTATGGTTGAGGGATATATGGTATATCAATGCATGGTGTATATTAGTCAATATCTACCTAAATTAGCTGAAAATATGAATGTGCCTTGCATTTGGCATCTTGACTACATCAACAAATTTGAAGGGGAGGTCCTATTGGGGAAAGGTAAAATGAGGAGTGTGAAAGGTAATTATTAGATGTTGATGTAGATTTAATATATTATACATTTATTTTTTCAATTTTATTTTATCATACAATTTTTTTACATTTTTTATTCCTACATATTGAACTATATTAAACTATTCCTTTATTAACAATAGCTAATTAATGATATTAAATTGTTATTTTATCATATAGTTGCTCGAGAGTGGAATGCTTTACATTTATACATTGCAAACAACCTTGATTGGATGGAGCATTGGATGGAATATACTGAAGAATAATTTGGTAGGTTATCATGGGAAGGGATGAGTAAGATGATTAAAACAACGCATCATCATCGAGATCAATTTCCTGATCTTACGTCAACTAGGGAAGTTGATTTAGCCTTTGGTTTAAAAGATAAACAGGCAAGTAAATTGTTTACCCACATTTTCCTAGTTGTTTCCCAATTTTTCATTGTATTTGGTTTGTTTAATTTTTGAAACATATATTTACTAAGTCCTATATGAGGTTTATTAATTGGAAATGTATTTTTTACTTGTTGTCCATGTTGCAGTTGAAACATCACACGGCTATGTGGTATAATGGTCATAAATTTCGTATCAAAATGTTAGATGATAAGATGAAAACCTCGGATTGTGGGATAACTGCAGTGTTTAAGGTCACCAACATTTCCTCTAGAAGTGATAGAAATATGGAAGAAACTAAGAATAGGTACTATGGGTATTTGGAGGATATAATTGAGTTTGATTTTAATTCCTTTAAAATAGTTTTGTTTGAGGTGAAATGGTACAGGCTACGGATGCATGAACGTGATCCTGAAAGAACTGTTATTGAGCATGATAATGGATTTACCATGGTTAATACAAGGGCATTTGAATCTAGTACAAAACCTTATGTTCTTCCAAGTCAATGTGAGCAAGTATTTTACTCAGAGGTACCTGGTAAAGCAGGTTGGTCATACGTTGTTAGATATGATCCAAGAGGAATACCAGTAAAGTATAATCATCTAGCCGAGGATGAAGATAATAACGAGGAAGAATATCATGATTATGAAGATTAGGAGAAGGTGGTTGTAGTCGATGTGTGAGACGAAGAAGTTAAAGAAGTTGATCATCCAAATGTAGGAGACGACGATCTCATTGACAACATCGATAACTATATTAGGTAAAATGACGTTGATGATGATGTTGATATGAATGAGCCTTTCACCAATATTGATTATGAACTAGATCCTGATACAGATGTTGAGATGGATGAAGAAGAAGATGATTGATATTTAATTGTTGAAAAGAAGAGGTATGTAAGGTAGCTAGAGAGGTAGTAGGGGGGCCCAGAGGGCCCATAGTGATAATAGTGGAGGTCATTAAATAAGGCCCACTATGGTAGTTAGATATAATAAATGTAAGAGGACTTCTTAGAAGATTCTACTTCTAGAAGATTCATCCTCTAGAATGTTCTTAGGTGATGGTAGCACTATATAAAGGGGCTCAAGCAATGTAATGAGACATGAAGAGAATTATTGTATTTGGAGCTGAAGCTCAATAGGAGGATGCCCCCTCGAAGAGGCAAGTGAACAGGAGAGGATCCCTTCCATAATAGGATCCATTGTATGGTGTTTCCCTACCTCAAGGGTTTGATATAATAAAGTTGGGTTTTCTATATGGTTTCATATATCTTGTGTGGTGATTGTATTCAGATATCTTTGGATCTATTCAGATATTTTGTATTCAGGTAATTGGTTCTTAGTAAGGTAGCTAGAGAGGTAGTAGGGGGGCCCAGAGGGCCCATAGTGATAATAGTGGAGGTCATTAAATAAGGCCCACTATGGTAGTTAGATATAATAAATGTAAGAGGACTTCTTAGAAGATTCTACTTCTAGAAGATTCAT
>ML788988.1:713240-747586 GCA_009831015.1 Picea engelmannii
GAGCAGCTAGAACAAGATTTATCATTTGTCAAGATCGGGTTCACTGAAGAACTCGATAAACTGCATCAGGAATTGAAAAGCCCTCAAGAACGATTCGAGGACCGAATCGGAGGCCTGGAGGACAAGCTCGCCAAGCTAAACCTAGAATGGGGAGACAGCTCGGAGAAGTAAGAAATGAAGTGTCGAATCGAACCAGTCTGAAGCTCGGTCAGCATCTTAGCATTTTGTATAGAAGCTAGGTCTGTAAATAAACTTAGTTTCAGGTTTTCTTCAGACATGGGAAGCAGTTCTACTGGTTTTTAAGTATTGTAGGCCTCTTTTGCAGGCACTAGCTCTGTGCAGCCTGCCTATGTAACAGATTTGTGGCTTTTGCCTTTTTTAATATAAATCCCTCTAAACGTTATTGTCAAAAAAAAATATAATGAAATTAGCATGTAAAAATGTACTAAAGATAACATTAAAACTTAAAGAATTAACAAAAGCATGAATTAAAAACTAAATAAAGAAGCTCCAAGTAAATATTACCTTTAACATGAACTAACTAATTGGGAGATATTTGATATGAGACCCCAAATGTGCCCCAAATGTTGAAGTGTCGCATCCTAACTAATATTTTCCTCTAATGCATGTGGAATATTCCACCTTTGCAATATCATTATTAGAATCATTTGGAGAAATGATATGGTGCTTCAACATTGCATCTTTTTGCTAATAGGTCTTGTTAACACATAAATTTGCAGTAGCAAATTTGGTCATTTCGCAGCACCGATGAATCAATAGATTTCGTAGTGCATCTTCCTTCATTACCATTATTGCATTTATGAAAATGACGTCAGTCGATCTCATTGTTTTCAGTATCCATGTTTTAAAAGGAAATAATTGAGATTTGGTCATTAAAGTTGTCTAACTGTTTTATCAAATATTTGAATTCTACTCCTAGTTTGGACAGGCGCTACGGAATCTGCTGCAGATTGGCTAGTAGAGGGAAATTATAGATGATAATGATTCATTTTTTAAGGTGATTAGTTTTTGAAAACTTGAAGTGTTAAGGAAATATTCTAATTTCACTTACTTGAGGCATCTACAATCTCATAATCCATCAACTAAGAATTTTTGTGTTTTTTAAGAGTTGTTGCATCACACAAAAAAACACAGAGATTTTGTAGCGCCTGGCACTACATAATTGTCTACACAGACTGTTTTTTAGTTGCGCTACCAAAGGCACTAAAAAATAACCTATACAGACACAAAAAAGGTACTACGAAATCACCTAGCCAGACACAGAAAAGGCGCTACGGAATCTGCAAAGTAGTTTTATAAGAGGGCGCTACGAAATTTCCTGTAGCAATTATTGTTTCAAATTTGATCATAAAACCAAAACGACGAAGTGGGTTTCTTTGAATTTTTTTGTGGAGGACGATGATATCCCTGTTGACGTGTTGACCAAATTTAAGCTTGACCCAATTTGGAATTTGAGAGAAATAGTTAAAACACCAGTGCGCTGCAAAATGTGCTACAATTTCTCTGTTTTGCATAACTGATTAGATATTCGTCTTGTTGGGAGGTTTCCACCTATCAAGGAGGGTTCGAATGGATTCTCATGGATTATTTATATGTCAAGGTACACCTGCACCTAAGTTTTAGATCCATTAAAGACCTCATACAGTGAGGTGGAAACAATTTATTAATGACTTCCAACAATTTCCTGAAAATTAGCAGTTTGTTGGATTTTTGTCTCTTTGACTGTTGCCACCTATCTCCAAGGCTTAGAATCCAATGAAAGAGATGGGATTCAAAATTCTAATGATATTTGGATGCTATTTTCTATTTAAGAGAGGAGGGAGCTCTTGGAGAGAGTTTGGATTCATGATCCAAGAGAGGAGAGAGCTAGAGGAGCAATTTAGTTGCTCAGTTGTAAGCCCGCGTGCTTGTTGTAATTAGCATTTCTGCCATTACAGATTCATGAGATTTGTTTATTAGAATTTGTGTTCTTTGTTATCATTTTATCTTTTCATCTTGCTCAAATGGAATTGCAGGAATTGAATATCAATGGTTGTTCATGAGGCAGGAGATTCATGAGCTGCAAATGATTTGTAGTAATTGCCTCCTTTCATGATCTATGTTCTAGTTATCTTTTAAGTCATTTTTGGAGAGAGGATATTTTCTTGATGATATATATTTTTTATTTTTATTTTATCTTTATTATACCTCCATCCATCAATTATATCTTTTTTGGTCTGGTATGAGCTTGAGTGCCTTTGATATATAGGATGTGTTGACTCCATGCCCAATGGAATGCTTCTACTTGCAATTTGTTTCCCTCTACCTTTCTTGCTCTTCCTTGTTGATCCACCCTTTTAAAATTGATTTAATTTTTCAGGCTCGAATGGTTGATGTAAAAGACCTTTTTAGTGATGTTAATGAAACCGAGGCTACTCTGGTTTTGATGTATCAGATATGATGAAATCTTGTTTAATGGAAGTTAGCTTTCGTTTTTCCATCTTAATCTCTCTCACTTTGAAATTTTACTGTCATTGAAGGATTCAAATGATGTTTTGTAGTTGTATGACAATGGATGTTTGATTGTTATACTGTTATAGCTTTCTCATAGTTTTGTTTGCTTGGATTTAAGAAGTTCTTGTATCTGAAGCATTTCTCTTCTTTGTCTACTGGCATAGCTTGAAGCTAGTGGTAGATTCACTTCATTTTCTTACTAAGTCTTCCTCCTATCCACACTAATCCTCAAAACCTTGACCTAAGTTAAAACAAGACCTATTTTGTTGATGCACTTCATCCAGAATTTCCTGTGTTTTAACATTGTTGAACTGAGTTCTATCCATTTGACACCACATTTAAGACTTATCTCATAAAATTTTTAATGGGTACTAGGCTTATCCTCTAGCAATACGAGGGTGATTCTCAGTGCTAACATTTTTGGATCTATTGTCAGGGATGAATTTGAGAAGATTGAAAATATCCCTGGGAAGAACAACATTGCACAACTCCAACTTTAGATGGTGACTGAAGTTGGACACCTTCAAGACTGCACATTCACCATGACAACTCCATTGTTCATAATCTGTTGGTGACCCCACTGGAATGAGACAAATTAAATGGTTATGGAGGCTATCTTGGCTAGGACGTTTGCCCCACTCAATTTCTCATCCATAGCTGGTTATCCACATCCTATGCCTCAAATTTATGAATGGCAAGATCTGTTGCCCATATTTTATGAAGGTGAGAATGACAACCCTGTTGAGCATGTTCAAGAATTCCATTCTTTGATGCAGCAGCTTGACATCCAACACCAATACATACGTATGAAGTTTTTTATGTACTCTCTTCAAGGAGATGTTCGTATTGGGTATTAGTCTCTTGAAACTTCTAGCATTTCTTCACTCAAAGAGTTTCATGCTGCTTTCAATATTCATTGTCAAAAGTTTTATTCCTTTGAGTTAATTTGTCATAGTTGTTGTGAGGAGTATAAAGACTATGTTTAGGATATAATTGATTCTCATGAAGTTTGTGAGGATGAATAATATACCTTGGATGAGGAATCAACTCTTTCTCTTCCTTGTTCATCTACATCAGATGAAAATTTTGTTTGATGCTCTTATGAAGAAAATGTAGAGGATATTTTTGTTCTTGAAACAAATGTCTTTAGCATCCCGACTTATGATGAATAAGTTGTTTCAAATACTGACAAAGAACAACCTATTTTTGATGACTATTCATATGAAGAAGATCTTATCCCTACATTACATTTTGTTGACTTAAGGAGAAACCAACCAATTTATGACAATTATGAATTAGATTTTGATGAGGATATGAAGGAATTTGAAGACCATAATATAGATCCTTTTTCTTCATTCATTAAGGAAAATCATTGTGAGGAAATCAACCATCCTGGATCTGCAGAAAATATCAAACAACCTATGACTAGTAGTGAAATCAGCTTGCAATCATGTTCAGATTTGTAGATAGATGAAAGTGGCAACCTCCATGGGAAAGAGAATATGTCGAGAATATTTGATCTTCAATTGGAATAATATCAGGTCGAGTAACCTTTTATTGTCATAATTTCACTTCTTCTTCTTTTCAGGATCCGATTTCTATCTATATGGAGGAATTCATGGATTCAACGTTTCAGTCTTTGTTTCATGATAAATATGAAAATCAAACTTACAATCAAGTGTTGATTTTTGTTATAGTATTCATTTTACTGAAACACATACAAAGAGTTTGGCTAGTTAATCAATTTCTTGTATGGCTTCATTGGAAGCATGATTTTACCTGATCTAGAAGAAGCATTTGGATAGAGTAGGATTAAGAAGAATAAATCTCGGTTCTCGAGCTGCTTGTTTGCAGTGATTTGGTTTTCAGTATGTTATATTTTCAGTTTCAAATAAAGAGCAAAGGTGCTCTCAGGAATACAGATTTCCTGGAAAATGATGAATATGGATATGACCATTGGTCTACAAGTTCTTGGCATCTCACAGGAAGAATTCCATCCCCCATGGAGCCAATTGTTAACATAGAAATTTGTAGCAGCAAATTTGGTCATTTCGCAGCACCGGTGAATCAGGAGATTTCGTAGTGCATCTTCCCTCATTACCATTATTTAATTTATGAAACTAGTGTCATTCGATCTCATTGTTATTAGCATCCATGTTTTAAAAGGAAAGAATTGATATTTGGTCATTAAAGTTGTCTAACTATTTTATCAAAGATTTGAATTCTACTCTTAGTTCGGACAAGCACTGTAGAATCTGTTGTAGATTGGCTGGCAGAGGGAAATTGGAGATGATGATGATCCATTTTTTATGGTTATTAGTTTTTGAAAACTTGAAGTGTTAAGGAAGTATTCTAATTGCACCTAATTGAGGCATCTACAATCTCATAATCCATCAACTAAGATTTTTTTTGTTTTTGAAGAGTTGTTGCATCACACAGAAAAACACAAATCTTTTGTAGCGCCTGGCGCTATGGAATCGTCTACACAAAATGTTCTCTAGTTGTGCTACAGAATCAACTAGCTAGAAATAGAAAAGGTGTTACGAAATCACCTAGCTAGACACAGAAAAGGCGCTACAGAATCTGCAGAGCAGTTTTATAGGAGGGCACTACAGAATTTCTTGTAGCAGTTACTGTTACAAATTTGATCATAAAACCAAAACGACGAAGTGGGTTTCTCTGAAATTTATTTTGGAGGACGATGATATCCCTATTGATTTTTTGACCAAATTTCATCCTGACACAAATTGGAATTTGAGAGAAACAATTAAAACACCAATGCGTTGGGAAATGTGCTGCAATTTCTCTGTTTTTCATAGCTTATTAGATATTCACCTTGTTGGGAGTTTGCCACCTGTCAAGGAGGGTTTGAATGGATTCTCATGGATCAGTTAGATTTCAAGGCACACCTTCACCTAAGTTTTATATCCATTAAATACCTCATGCGGTGAGGTGGAAACAATTTAGTAATGACTTCCAACAATTTCCTGAAAATTATCAGTTTGTTGAATTTTTGTCTCTTTGACTGTTGCCACCTATATCCAAGGCTTAGAAACCAATGATATAGATGGAATTTGACATCCTAAGGATATTTGGATGATATGTTATATTTAAGAGAGGAGGGAGCTCTAGAAGAGAGGTTGGATTCATGATCCAAGAAAGGAGAGTGTTAGAGGATCAGTTTAGTTGCTCAATTGTAAGCTTGAGGGCCTGTTGTAATTAGCATTTCTGCCATTAGAGATTCATGAGAGTTGTTTATCAGACTTTGTGTTCCATGTTATCATTTTATCTTGTCATATTGCTTGAATGGAATTGTAGGCATTGAATATCAATGGTTGTTCATGAGGCGGGAGATTCATGAGCTGCAAATGATTTGTAGTAATTGCCTCCTTTCATGATCTTTGTTCTAGTTATCTTTTAAGTCATTTTTGCAGAGAGGATAATTGCTTGATGATATTCTTATTTTTGTTATCTTTATTATACCTCCATCCATCAATTATATCCCTTTTGTTCTGGTATGAACTTGAGTTCCTTTGATTTGTAGGATGTGTTGACTCCATGCCCAATGGAATGCTTCTACTAACAGTTTGTTGCCCTCTACCTTTCTTGCTCTTCCTTGTTGATCCACCCTTTTAAAATTGATTTAATTTTTTAGGCTCGAATGGTTGATGTAAAAGACCTTTTTAGTGATGTTATTGAAACATAGCCTACTCTGATTTTGATGTATTAGATCTGATGAAATCTTGTTTAATGGAAGTTAGCTTTCTTTTTTCCATCTTAATCTCTCTCACTCTGAAATTTTACTATCATTGAAGGATTCAAATGATGTTTTGTAGCTGTATGAAAATGGATGTTTGATTGTTATACTATTATAACTTTCTCATAGTTTTGTTTGCTTGGATTTAAGAAGTTCTTGTATCTGAAGCATTTCTCTTCTTTGTCTATTGGCATAGCCTGAAGCTAGTGGTAGATTCACTTCATTTTCTTAATAAGTCTTCCTCCTATCCACACTAATCCTCAAAACCACGAACTAAGTTAAAAAAATACCTCTTTTGCTGATGCACTTCATCCAGAATTTCCTGTGTTTTGACATTGCTGAACTAAGTTATGTCCATTTGACACCACATTTAAGACTTATCTCATAAAAATTTTAATGGGTAATCGACTTATCCTCTAGCAGTCTGAGGGTGATTCTCAGTGCTAACAGGTCTTACAATATCCCTAGGGTTGTTGTGCATGCCAATTTGGTATGAACAATAGGCACGGGCTATTGTTCATGCCAATTACATCAAGTCTAGGGCTGTTGTGCATGGAAAAATACCTAGGGCTATTGTTCATGCCAATTACAACAGGCCTAGGGCTCTAGTGCATGATAAATTTGACATGCACAATAGCCATAGGCATTTTGTGCATGCCAACTTGGCATGCACAACAATCCTTGGGAGGTTGTGCATGTTGAGTTTTCATGCACAACAACCATAGGCCTATTGTTCATGCCAAATCCGCATGCACAAAAGGACTATGACTATTGTGCATGCCAAAATTAGCATGCACGACAACCATAGGCCTGTTGTGCATGTCAAATTGGCATGCAAAAGCACCCAAGGCCTATAGTGAATGCCAAATTGGCATAAACAGTAGCTCTGATGTCCATGCCAATTGGCATGCACAATAGGCCTTGGGATGTTGTGCATGCTTATTTGGCATGCACATCAGGCCTATGGCTATTGTGCATTCCAAATTGGCATGCACAACTGCCCAAGGCCTGTTGTGCATGCACAACAGCCATAGGCCTGATGTGCATGCCAAATTGGCATGCACAACAGGTCTTGGGATATTGTGCATGAAACTTTGGCATGCACAACAGGCCTATGGTTGCTTTGCATGCCAAATTGGTATGCACAATAGGCCTTGGGAAAATGGTATGAAAAATGGTATGACCAAGGATTTTCATGGGTAATTTTGGATCAAATCTCTATGTTCTTATGGTTTTATTTGGCACAATCCTTCCAGATGGTTTCCATTTTCTAAGAGGAAAGTATTACTTCAAATGAATTCTATAAGTAAACCCTTTTCCCATCACTAAAATATTGATTTCAAGGGAACATAAATCCCCAACAATGATGTTAATTCCTTTAACATTTTCATGTTTTATTAATTCTCTCCCCCCCCCTCCCCCCCCCCTTAGTTGCCCTCCATAGAAGGGCTTGAAGGTATTGTTTCCTCATCTTATATCTTTACTCATAGACTTTTTTATTGGTTTGTTATTAGATGCAAGATACAATTCTTCTCTTTCTAAGTTTCTGGTGCTAGTCACATCTTAAGTTCATTGTTTCTTTGACTATGATAGTGATTGAGTCTTGAAAATAGGCTCATTATATTTGTTAGATTGGATAATATATTCCTTGATCTGAGTTATTACCTATCACTTAGTAGCTTCTTGTTGCCATATTCTCCACTGGCGTGGTTGGAATATCATCATGAATTACATATTCAGGGATCACCAGGGTCAAAATAGCTTTGTGCACTATCTTCTTTATGTGTTTCAGTATGTTCTAGATCTCCTTGAATGCACCTATGCCCCATGTTTTAAAGACCATATAATTGTTATCAAATGTTTGGTATGACAAACCATCATCACAGGGGATACAAGAACTGGAATGAATATCAATTTTTGGCTAATCTGATGTATGGAAAACACACGATATATAAATATAAAAATCCAATAGAAAGTTAAAAGTATTATAATTTCAAATTTAGAATGAAACTAACCTAGGTCCAGTAGCAGACAACATCAAGAACTGTCAAAACTTATTTCCCTTTGAGATATAACTATGATGTGATTGAATGGTTTTCTGTATGTACATACATGTGTATAAGAACAACCACAATGCCATGTTTTAGTTTGACAGGTTATGGTGGATGTACATGGTCCTCTCTTTCAGATATTTTTGATATAATAATATAGAAAAAGGCCTCAAAAATATTGTTACTTGCAAATTGAACTTGACACTGAACTAGGAATGTAGCATAAGGAAGGAAATAACTTGTAACTGTAGATATCTTCATCAGTTTCCTTGGGAGTTTCATGCTTGGGTATAATATGGACAATTACAACCATAATTAAAAGATATTTTGTAACATATCCATAATCTAAAATCCAAATTTTCATTGCTAAGCATAAAACCATTTAAAATATGTTGCGCAACTTCAATGGAGGAATATTTCCACAATATTGATAACACATATTTACAATCTAATCCGGATCATGATGTTAATGAATAAATATGCGAACTCCATTTTAAATTTGTTTTTTGAAAACATGATTACAATTTTGTCTTATATAATGCCTTATCTCCCAGAGGAAATTTAATAGTCTTCCATGCAAAGATTAGAAATCTGATGAGGTTATCATTCAATAAAAGTTGTGATTGTCCAAAATTGTTCATTTCTCAAAGACACGGTCCTCATAAAATAGATATTTTACAGCTTGTAGGATGTGTTCAAGACTACAATGAGAAAGCTCTAAGTCTCACTGAAATATGTAAACTTCCATGTCCCCTTGAATAAAATCAACAAGTAAACAATCTGCCAAATAAGCACTTGACAAGTAATATTTGGGACCATGATCACTAACTTGTGCACAAACACAACTGAGGTATTTGATCAATCCATGCACTTTGATTTCTCTAGATTCCATGGAACACACATTCATGTAGGGTCTTGTGATCTAAAGCCCTAGTTGGTTCATTAATTTTAGGGACATTACATTGTTTGATTCCCCCAAGGCAATTATACAATTATGTAACAACAAACCATTAATAAAGAAAGTAACATAAAAGGGTGACTGGCTACTATTTCTTCCTCCCTGAGTCATGCCTTGGCACACCATGGGGTTGTCTTTGTCAACAATAGCTTCTTAAATACCCAAGAACTTATTAACTTCTTCCTTTTGGGAAAGAATTTTTATTAGTTCCATACAAGGTACATTAATTTTCACTTTTGACTATTCATGAGCTAAATCTAACCCCAATAATCCATCACCCTGTGTACCTTTGCTTGGTTGTAATGGATGATTTTTAGCATGCCTTGGTGCTATTTTTCTACCTTTTTTGACCAGATTGCTAGTGCAAATTAACATACTTCTTTCCACACTCTTTTGATCCAAACATCTGCGGTGGAACCTTGTTGATTTCTTATTTTGATTGCTAATTTCTGCAGTTGTAAGTCTTCACCAATTTCTCCATGATAGCCATTATCTACAAAAGTATACTTATATATATTCAAACCCACAAACTTTGTGGGATCCATTTGAAATATGAATAGCTTATGTTTAAGAAGGAATGACATCCTTGAAGAGATGCATAGTTTTTCTTAGGGAAGGATCTTTGCATACAAAACCTAGATTAACTCTGGACATTTCAATCGAATCAAGGTGAATGGCAGGCATCAATCCATCAACCAAATATCACAGGAAAAAAAAACCCATTGAGTTTCACATAAATGACAAAATATTACCTACAACACACCCGCTGTAACTTCCTCTTGTTTCTCTCACGGTCTTGTCTCTCAGAATACAATATTCTCAATGATACATAGCCGCAATACATTTCCCTCATAAAAGACTATTTCCTTCTAGGAAAAAAAACCCTAACATAAATTCTATCGTCAGATCTGCGACCTTATAATGAATGGTCCATATTTACTATGAAATTACAATATACATTTACAAGGCAATTTTTCCTTCGAGGGCTTCACCCCTTAACCCTCACCGGGGGCTCGCTTGCCACTGGACCCCCCTGCAAGCCCCCCCCCGCCCGCATGCAGGGGTGTACAATATTCATGGGGTATAAACATGACTAAAAACAAATACCTCTGAATCACGAAGATAATCAGGCTCCACAACCAACAATGGCCATATTGGCGCCTGCGTGGGGGGAGGCACATGACACCCCGATGCTCCCACGAGGTCGCAACCTTATGGGCATCCACGTGGGGGGAGGAACGTGCGTAATCGCTCCCACAAGGTCAAATCCCTGTGGGAATCCACATGGGGGAGGCCACAGGGAGGTGATTCTCGGAATTTCCCTCACCCCTATTTAGTAAATTTTTTTTTTTCAAAATTGTTTTTCAAATTTTCAAAAATTTTAAATATTAAAATTAGGTATTATTTTGTTTTTAAACCCATTTTTAAATATTTAGAATAAGATTTTCCTTTTAACTTATATATATTTTTAATATTTATAAAATTGATTTTTAACAATTTTTACATATTTCTTTTATTTTCATTTTGATTTTTTTCAGGGTTCAATATATTTTAATTTTTATTCTAATTTTTTTTTTTTTTATTTTGTTTTTTAATTTATAAAACTATGTTAGTTTTATTGTTTTATTTTTATTTCTAATATTTGTTTCCCTAGAGAAAAAATCTTTATTTTCATTAAGATATTAATATACTTGTTACAATTGTCTCCTTTGGCCTATGCCTAGCCCAGTATACTATCTGTCCAAAATATATTATATACGTCGTTTCCTATTATGTTTTTGAAACTTTCAACAAAACTTTACTGTCGATACATAAAAGATGCAAAAACATATAAAATTAATTTTCCTTCTTCTTCTTTTCTTGTCATTCTCCAGAATCTATATTCCATAGATTATGATTCCTCTCCATCTTTATATTCATAGATGTTGAGGTCTCCTGTTGGGCACTAAAGGGACTCTTTGGAGGGTTTTTCTTTTTTAACATTGATTTCCTGGAAAATATGGTGGGATGTCAACAAATAAAAGGACCGAAAGAAAATTTTGATATCTCTGAGAATTGGTTCTAGCCTTATGTCCTGGATTTCATTTTTCTTATTATCCCAATCAATGACCAATTTGGAGTCTCCCATTACTTGGATATTTCACACATTATTTGATTTCATTGTTTCTAATAATGTCCAAAGGGATATAAATTCCAATTTTTTATTAGTGTCGGTGCTAAGTGAATATCTGATAAACAAGTAGTGACCGTGAGAAAGAAACAAGATTGCCCCTACTCCACAAAATGGTTGGTGGCCCTAGCTTACACCATCAAAATAACCCCATGGAGCTTCATAGTCCAGTTCTGGGAGCATAGAGTTACACATAGGTTTAACCTTGGGAGATTCTTTGAAGTCCTTATCTTGATTAAGAATAATAGCTATAATTTTCTTTGGCGAAACCAGATTTTCTTTAAACAGAGAATTGTTTCTAGCCCACCAAAAATTAGTAACAAAAATAATTGGCAACCCGATGTAGAGGTTGACCAATTTGTCTTGAACCCATTCTTTGATTCATTCTTCCAAGATGTCTTTTTTTCCATCCCGACTTGGCACTGAGTTTATTTTTTACCCGATCCACGACCTGCACTGCATATAGACATAGAGAAAAAATATGAGAGATAGTTTCAGGGTTTTATTTACATAAAATACAACAGTGGGGTACTTCCCAACCCATTTTGACATAGTTATCCCAAGTGAGTAACGTTTTGCTCAGTGTAACCCAAAGGGTGATCTTGCATCTAAGAGGATATTTGAACTTCCACATCGGTCCCCACCACCAATTATCTGGTTTGGTAAACCTCTCTTCTTGCCAGGCCTTATAGCCCAACTTTACTAAGTAATGACCACCCTTCTGATTTTTCGACCAACACAACGACTCCTCTGAGTTTTCATCCAGACTAATAAAAGTTTTTCATAGTAAAATGACATAATGCTTCCATTCCTCAACTTGGTTCTAAGTCGGGATGAGACAAATTGTATCTTTACATCATGCTCTCCCTCTTGGATGTGGGATGCCTGTGCTCAATTCATATAGACTGTGGATGTTAAGGTCTCTAAGGGACCTAATCAAATCATTTAATAGCTTATATTTTGGGCCTTCTCCAAGCCAAGGGTCATCCCCCAACTGAATATCTCTCCCATTTCCAACTCTCCACACTATCCAGGGACCCACCAGAGGAAAGGCTCCCACCAAATCCTTCCATAAAATTGACCCTTTTGAATATTTTTAGGGAACACAAAACCCTTGGGTTATTGATTGATTATTGAAATATTTATATTTCATAAGCCTGCCCCATAAGGAGTTCCCTTGATTTAATATCCATAAGTTTCTTTCGGCTAGAGCATGTGCAAATACTTGAATGTCTTCAAGGCCCCAACCCCCGATTCTTTCGGAAGTGTGATATTAGACCACTTGGCTAGGTGAATACCCTTGGATTTCTGGCCAGCCCAGAGGTACTAGAAGTTTAAGCTTCTGATTTTTTAGAGTATCTCTTTGGGAATGACATCTATGGATTTCCACTATACTGGAATTATTTCCAAGGATGCCTTTAAAAGTACCAATATTCCTCTTGTTAGCACTAGGAATCACCCTCAGACTTTAATGAGAATAATCCCAATACCCATTAGTTTATACAGTAAATGTAAATGAGTTTTAGGTGGTCAAATGGAGAAGACTCAATGACAATAACGCTCTAACTCAAAAATTTGGACTAGCATGCATAAGCAATTGAGGTCTACAATCAACTTCAATCAGTAAGTTGAATTAAGGGTGAATAGAGGGAAGACTTTAGTGAGGAGAGTGTAGAGGTTTGCCATGGACATCAGGTCTTCCATGGACATTAGGTCTTCCAACAGCCTAAGGAGAAAAAAATTAAACACAAGGTCCTCTTGGATTCAAATTTCAAGGAAGCTGAAAGAAATCATAACAATACTATAATCAAACATTTATCGTAATACAGTTACAACAATCCATGTGAATCAATAAAAAATGAACTCTCTCAGTATCATAGGAAAATAAGATGGAGTAAGAAAGCTGACTTAGATTAGGCAATATGTCTAAGAAATAAATACATAACCAGAGAACCAGTTGTTCTCAATCAAAATATTACAATAGTAGGGAGCCTAGCTCAACCATTTGACCCTTACAAAATATCAAAAATGCCTATATATAAGAAGAACTGCTGCAACCATCATGAGTGTGATCAGATTGTTGCATTCAAAGTTTTTAGTCTGTGTCTACTCTGTCAGACTATGCAGACAGTCTTTTGTTGTCAGACGCGAGCTCTAAATCTTCCAGTCTTTCTATATTTCCATTTATGTGCTGAGACGAGGTTTCAACCACCTCCCTCAGTTTCAATAACTGCTTCATTGGGATCAGAACAGAGCCTGACATCCATGAATACTCCAGGAGACACCAATGACTTTCTTCGGGTCAATCCCGATGCCTCGAGGCCATGCGAATCTTCTTATGTGGCCAATACGGGCGCAACAGGTGGCTCGACTTAATTTGATTTGAGGGTGGTTTGACTGTGAAAACCCAAACATTTTCATTTCCCTTTGGAAATCATGGGCAGAATGCCACATGATTTACAACAAGATTCTCCCGAGGTCAGATCTGAATCACTGTCTGATTCCAATGAGATATGCTGCAAATTCTTGTGATAACACCTCCCTTGGACAAAATCCTATTTACCCATATAGCAATTCTCGACTCAATTTTCTATATAATCCATCCCCATTCCTTCTTAAGATAACAATATAACTTTAAAAAGAATTCTAGATACTTAAATCCTTCATCCAAATATCTCTTATGGGTAGGAAGAATTGGAGAAAGGGAGGAAATCTTGTCTTCAGAGCAGTTATGAAAACTAGAGCATGATTTCTCCAAATTGACCACCATACCTGTCGCAAAGCAATACAGGTCTAGGATATTTTTTAAGGAGACCAATTCTCTATGAGATCCTTAAACACAGTAGAAACTATCATCTACAAAAAGTAGATGGGATACTGATTCCCTTTTCAAAAGTTTGATACCTCTTAAGCTCCCAGATCTCTTTGATTCCATCATCATTCTACTTAAGGTTTTTGCTATGATTAAAAAAAGGAATGGTGAAAGGGGGAATCCCTATATAATCCTACACGAGGATTTTAAGACTTGCAATGGGGATCCATTAATAAGAAATTCAAAAGAGGCACTCTCAAGAAAACCCATATTCCAATTGACCAAGGGAAATTTCATACCCATCTGAATGAGGACTAGGCGAAAAAAATTCCCATTTACCCTGTCATATTCTTTAGGAAGGTCCATCTTGATGAGGGATGACTTCATATTCTTCTGTTTGACTGAGTGGAAGACTTCTTGTGCTATTGCAATTACATCGTGAATTTTAACCCAATTCTTTAAAAACGTGGATTTTAACATATTTTCTATGGCCTTTTTGATTAATTTATAGACCATATTACAACAGGAGATGGGTCTAAAGTCTCCAAGGGAATATCCATCATGTTCCTTTGGGATTAGACATAGAAATGTTGTGTTAAAATACTCTATTATCTTTCCATTCTTTTTGGATTCCCTTACAATTAGGAGAAGATCTTCCTTTAAAATCTCATAGAAGAACTTGAAAAATTCCACTTTGAAATAATCAGGGCCTAGACTTTTGTTGTTCTACATAGAAAATATATTACAATGAACCTCTTCCTATGATACCTCCTTTTCCAACATCTGATTCATTTCTTCTGAAAAAATAAGGTTCAACTTGGAGAAAACTTCCAAAATATCCTAAATGGGACACCCTACACGAGTTGTAAAGAGATTCTCGAAACCTCTAGTCCCCACTTCCACCTTCTCTTGGAATGTTCTTATTTCTCATCCCTCTTCATATTTGATGAACCAAATAGAGTTAATATTCCTTTTGAAAATTTTGAACTGGTGGAAGTATTTAGTATTGTTGTCTCTGGCTTCCATCCATAAATCCCTACTCTTAAGTTGCCATATATGTTCTTCTTTAAGCAACAACTCATTATGTCTAGCTTCAAGTTATTTTAATTCCTCAAAGTGCTTAGGGGGCCTTCATCGATGGATGCATAATTTTTTTCCATCTTTTATTCCGCTTCCCTAATCTTGTTTTTCCTTTGGGCCTTCAACTTCAGGACAAATTGAATTATTGCCTTTTTTCTCTATTACAATTTGTTGTAAATTGGGCCATTAGAAGCACGAGGTCCAAGGGTCTTAATTTCGTCCATTAGGAAATAACCACCTTTTTAAAATCTTCTTCTTCGAGCCAGACTTGGTTTATTTTTAGGGAGGTCGTGTGTTCTTCCCTTCCAGATTTTCACTGAAGAGTTATGGGTATGTGGTCAAATACATCGTCTTCCCCCACAATGGATTTTAAAAGGATCCCTTTCTCCATAAAAACTTCTAAAACTAAGAACCTATCCAATCTTTTGGCCACTGATTCTTTTCCGGTTCTGAAATTTCTCCAAGTTGGTGATAACTTGACCATCTCGACATCTACCAGTCGCATTTTTTCCATAAGGTAGAGAAAGAAACATCTGAATTTTCCCTCCTTTTGGTTTTCTCCCCAAACTTCTCAAAGGGACATTGTGAAGTTCAAGTCACCCTTGATAATTATAAATCTTTCACTGAAAGATCCTAAAGAGATTAAGCCTTCCCAATAGGGAATCGTTTCAGTGTAGGGTCCATAAACATTGACCACTATAAAATCGAAATCATTGTCTTATATCTTAATTTTGTAGAAACAAATGTCAAGAAATAAGAGGAGGAAATATCTTTGAAATCAGGGCTCCATCCAGATAATAATCCTCCTCACTAACCATCCACATATAAGGAACATAACAACCACCCCCTAAGACAAGTGTAGAAGGATTCTCTCTCTTTCTCTAATGAGCGCATTGTCTCTTGTATTAGAATTATGTTTGGTTTGAGGCTTATCAAAAGTCTCTTGATGGAAAGATTTTTCAGGAGTGGCCCAACCCCTCTTGTGTTGAGGGAGAGGATCATCATCTGGGCGAGGGTTTTAGGGTGCTCCCCACTCTAAGGTCCCTAGTTATGGAAGCTTGCTTCCCTTTTTTATTTCTGCTACAAAATTTTCCTACAATTTAAGGAAATGTGACTTGTGGTTGAAGGGATCAGTTAGGGGGGATCCAGCGCCAAATCTCCCTTAGAAGGAGGGCCTCCTGTGGGTCTAACTTTGGGAAAAATAACATATTTAGAGCCCCGAGAAGACAGGGCAGGGGGGATAAAGGGGCGACGATCTTCTGAGGAAGAGAGAACCAAAGGGATAACTTCCAAAGAGGGGGAAGGGGGAGGTTGGGTTGAGGTTAACTCTTGGGGAGGATAAGGGGGAGGGGAAACCATAAGTGGAGAAGGGGGCTCGATCTCAGAACCTGGATCCACTTTAAGGTCACCAGGGGCATAGAAGGATCAATGGGAATAAATTGAGGTCCTGTAGGAAGGGCGAGGAAAATTGAAGCCACACGGGGAGACCAAGTAGAATGCGGGGGTATATTAACTAAAGGAAAAGAATCAAGAGAAAGAGAAGGGAGAAGGGAAGAAATATCAGTAGATGAGAGATCGAGAGGTTGGGAAGCCTTCTTGAGTGACTGGTCCTATAAAGCCAAGATATCATCTAGGATTCCATCGCTGATGACCACCTCTGTGGATTTTCCTTCTGCTAAAAACACATCTGATAATGAATTCTGTTGAATTATCGATTTTGGTCTCCAAATTTTGAGGTGATGCTGATAAAGAGGGGAAAATTTCACACATTGTGCTTTTACATGTGCAATTTCATGCCATTTGTGTCACTGAAAGGGAAGCTTCTAGTAGTCCACCTTATGGTGCCACGCCATATCTCCATGATCAATGTTGATGTTTCTCACTAGGCCTTCCCTAGTGTCAACCTCAATTTGTATCCAGGCCCAACACATGTCCTTTTCTGAAGCCCGATTTGGTTCCATCCCTATGAAAGTCCCTAGATGGTTTCTGATGGCTTCATGAGCTTCCCTCAACCAAACAATTAAAGGTGGACCTGTAAGGATCTCCCAAACCTTCCTCAAATTTAGTGGTTCCCTAAAAGGCTCGAAATCTACTAACCACAACTTCAAGATTAGCCTTGAGGTCCCCCACAACCATTTTTTGTTGATAATTAAATTGCATTCTTGCTTAGACTGAAAAGTGAAACTATTCCAACCTCTCATTGGTAAATGTGATTCTGGAGAATATCCAATCATTGGGTTCCAATTGATCTCCATATAATTAGAAAGAGCTACATCCCCTATTTTTTTTCAACTGAATTGGTCTACTAGTTTAACCTCCATGACCTTGCATACATTTGTGATAGATATATCTTGGAAATATACCATCTGAATGCCTCCTTTTTGTTTTCCCAACTGCACCTCTACGATTTGGGACAATGAATTACACCATACTCCTGGCCAGGACTCGATTCCTTGGATTTATTATACTTCTCCTTTTCTAACTTTGAATTAGGTAGCCACTCTTATTTGTGATTGTCACCAAAGGTTGTCTCACTCAGTAATGAGGTAGTAGTGTTTTTATTCTGGACGACTTCATAATTACCCTATGTTCCCTCCTTAATGCTAAAATCTTCGGCTCTCTTGGACCCCCTTCTCACATAGGTGACATAACCTTCCTTCGATCCTTCTGACGTATCTCGTAATGGGATAAAATATATACTTGCCTATTTCCGAATTTTAATAAATTATTCTTTGGCATGAAAATCCTTTCCCACAACTCGGCTGAGGTCATAGTCGATCTCATCATTCAGACTTATCTCCAATGTCACCTTCCTAGAAATAGGCTCTTATTTCCACCCTCCATTTGTTGCTCGCCTAGGGTGTCTTGCAATACTCTGGTACACAAGGATGATAGGACAAGGGATTGAGGAGCCTAGAAAGGATACCGAGACAGATGTGGGACGTGAAAAGGGATTTTGGGGATCATAAATAGAATCTGGGAAGAGAGTTAGTGGAAGGGTCTGCAACCCTTCACAACTAGGCATATGATAGAAGCATCTGAGTACTCAAGCCACCACCATTTTTATTTCTAATATATTTTATAAAGTTCTTATTTTTTAATTAAAAAATATATTTCTTTTAATTTAATTTTTTAGTTTTTAGTTTTATTTTAGTAACTTCTTAATTTTTTTTATAGAAGTAGTATGTATTTTTTTGCCCAAAATAAAAATGAACATATTATTTGTAGCACTAAATTTTGATTTGGAGGATGATTTTGAGGTTTCGATTCACAACATTACTATTTGTCAAGGCCATAGTTTCAAATAACTTATAATGTTAACCCTGTTAAAAATAGGGTGCTACCAGTAGAATTAGTGTTCGTTTCAAAGGTCGATTTTAAGGTTTTTGTTCAAAAGGATGTTGGTTGACAAGATAGCCACGTCTTGTTAGGGGTGTTGTAAGGAGCGTCTTTTGAATCCTTTTCCCTTCTTTACTAAAGACTCTCTAGGGTCAAGGAATTTCCTTAGAATTCCAGGTTGGGAGATCCTTCTGGTGTACCATCTCTACCATGTCTGTGGTAAACCTATGGCTTTTGCCACTGTCTCCTCGGTGACTTCTACCTAAACACCCGATACTATGGAGTGTTTGGCTCTGAAATTCAAAGCGATTTCCAAAGCTACTTTGTCGTCATACCCCTGCAGGCATTAAACATATTCCATCCAACCAACCTGGTGAAAATTTTCTCTAATGTGGTCATAAGCCTCAAGTAACAATGCTTTTGTAGGTTCCCTGCATATTAATGTGCCCCCAATGGTTCCTCCTTTTTGCTAACTTTGATTTCTTTTGATTGCATGGGAAATCATTTTTAATTGGGTGGGGAATTTCAAATTGCATCAATAATGGTGGCAAATATGGAAATAAGAGTGCAAGGTCACATATATGGAAATGATGGTGTAAGGTGGTGGTTATAGTGGAGTAATAATATAACACATGTCATTAAAAACTATTCATCAAAGATTCTTATTCAAACTAGTACCTGTCTCTTATTACCTCAAGTGGTTGTACAAGCATGGTGTTGATAGAGTTGTAGTGGCACAAACAGAGTCACATCAATGGGATTAGCCATAATTTGAGCATCGACATTGCTTATTTTGTCCACCAGAAGTGTAGTAACGACGATGCACATAAAGTGAAAGCTCCAAGAAGAGTCCCAACAACGTGAGTTTCGGTGACAAAATTGCGGCACTGAGAGTTGTAGCCTCATTGGTGTAGATGAGAATCACAACATTGTTGGTGTGGACAAGAGGTGTTGATGACATTTGCAGAAATAAAATAAATCTACAAGCAGAGTTGCAACAACATAAATGAGAGAGGAGAGAGAGTGCACAATGAAGCAGAGTTGCAAGTGGTGTTTCAACAACATGAGTTGCATCAAAGGGAGTTGCAACAATAGGGATTGTAGTAAAGGTTGTTGTGGCAAAGGGAGTTGCAACAATAGGGGTGGAAACAACAGAAGTTGTAGCAAACATAGTTGTAGCAACAAAAAATTGTCTTCAAGGGAGTTGCAGCAAAGGAGTTTGCAACAAAGGGAGTTGTAGAAAAAGAATTTGCAGCAATAAGAACTGCAACAACGTTATTGTCCCCTACATATCCTGCAAAGTTTGTTAGAGAAGAAGATAAAGTTTTATTAAAATTTGATGAGAAGGATATTGGCATAACCATCATGAAACCGTGAAGTTCCCTTCTTGCTTTTTTTAAGATTAAAAAAAATATATCTAGCAAGGATTTGCTCTTCCTGATTGAGTTCTATATCACTATCGGACCATCCATTTGCAATCCTCTTCAATAAATATTCATTTGATATGGGTCAATGATATAAGCGAAGTCTATGTCCATTATCCATTAGAGGAATTCTATCTTTATATATGGTCTATAGTGTGATGGTCCCACTATCATACAATTTATCAATCTCATGTGGACCGAGCCATCTGGTGCAAAATTTTCCCCTGAAATCCTTGAACCTAGAATCAAATAGTAATTCCCAGTCTCCATCTCTGAACTTATTTTTCTTGATAAAATTATTGTGCCACCTGGCCCTTTGATGTTGTATCACTATGGCTCAATGTAGGGCATCCTGTCATAGTTCATCCAACCCATAAATTTGAAGTAGTCTTTTTTTCTGAGCTCCCGATAGGTTCAACCCAAGTTGTAATATTGTCTTAAGTGTCTGTATTTTTGTCTCAATGGGTAGTAGTAATCTTTTCCCATATACTAACTCATAAGGGGTGCATCATGTAGTAGTTCTACTCGATGTTCTATAGGCCCATAAATCTTCGAGGAGTCTATCATCCCAATCATTGAGATGCAGTTTGACGGTTTTGGTCATGATGGTCTCAAGGATATTACTAGTCCCCTCTACTTGTCTATTTTCTTGTGGGTGATATTGTTGTGTTACTTTATGCTCGATATTGTAGTTGTCCATCAGGTCTCTGACAAGACGTGACATGAATTGAGTTCCTCCATCAATCACTATCTATCATGGCATAATGAACCTTACAAAGATCTCTTCATGGAGAAACTCCACTACTTCTTGTTCGGTTGTTTCCGAAATTGTGTTTTCCTCCATCCATCTTGGGACATAGTATGTACAGACGAGGATGTAGGAATTCTAACGGGAAGGGGGATTTATTGGTCTCACAAAATAAATGGCACATTTTTCAAAAGGTTCTAAGACCATTGTAGTTGTAGTGACATTTCATCTATTTGTACAGGTTTACCCATGTGTTGACATCTATTACACATCTTCACATATTCTTTGGCATCTCTGAATATAGCGAACCAATAATATCTTTGATGGAGTGCCATGTACCTATTTATTTTATCAACAAAATGCCCCCCAGATGGCCCATCATGACAGGATTTTAGTATCTCATGGACTTTCTCTTCTCATACACATATTCTAATAATCAAATCAGGCCAAGTTTAAAAGAGGCAACCATAAATTTGTGAAAATATTTCACTTTTCCTAGCTATACTTTGTCTCTCTTTGGGAGTCAGATCATGTGGGAGATTTCCTTCAGCCAAAAAGTTAACAATATATGCAAACCATGGTGAGTTAGTAGATACTGCAAAGAGATGTTCATTTGTAAAACAATATTCTATCAGAGGTTCAGTTTCATTAGATGTTATTCTAGAAAGAAAGTTAGCAATTGCATTATCTTTTCTTGGTATATCTAAGATGGTAATATCCGATTCTTGTAATAAAAGAAACCATCTAGTGAGTCTATCATTGGTGATTGGTTTGTTCAATAAATACTTAATCGCAACATGATCAGTATGTAAGATTACAAATATCATATAATGTAGTGCATGAATATCAACAAGAAACTCTTTTTTAGTTACCATATAGTTCAATTATGTGGGTGAGAGATCCTTACTGACATATTAAATTGCATATGGGTCCTTTCCTTCTAGTTTCCATAAAACAAATCCAATGGCGATGTCTTGTGTCTGTAGAAATATGAAACATGAGGGACCAATTGGGCCCTCTTAAAAAAGGAGCCTCGAAAACTTTGATTTTCAATTCATCAAGCACATGTTGGCATGTCCCTATCCATACAAACTTAGTGTCTTTGTTAAGTGAAGAAAATAATGGACAAGCATCTTGTGAAAAACTTTCAATGAATCAACGACAATAACTAGCATATCCCAAGAAACTTCGTACATGCTTTTGTGAAGATGAAATTGGAAAGTTTAATATTACCTGTACTTTTGATGGATCTACTTGGATACCTTTGGCTGAGATGTGGTGTCCTAGTACAATTCCATCAGTTAACATTATCAAATGTTTTTCATTGTTGAGGGAAACGTTTGATTCTTTGCACCTTATCAATGTTTTCTCTGGGTTTTCCAATGCTTCGTCAAACTCATCCCCATATTTCATGAACTTGTCCATATATATTTCCACACATTCATGAATTAAGTCAGAGAATATACCAATAACAACTCGTTGAAAGGTGGCGGGGGAATTTCATAACCCAAATGGTAGAACATGATAGTAAAATGTCCCCCAAGGAAGGGTGAACATTGTTTTTTCTTGATCTTCAGGTGCAATTTGGATCTGGTTATACCCACTGAATCCTTCGAGGAAAGAAAAGTGTTTCTTTCCAGCCAATGTATCCATGACCTAGTCAATGAATGGGAGTGGGAAATGGTCTTTTTGTGTTGCTTTATTTAGTTCTCGATAGTCGAAACAAATTCTCCATTTATTGTTTTTCTTTGGTACTATGACTATATGGGAGACCCATTGGCTATCATAAATTGGGTAGATGAAGTTGGCTATAAGAAAATTTTGTAGCTCCTCTTTGACTATGTCTTTCAGTGCCAGATTCATTCGAAATTGGAGTTGGAGGATGGGTCGAGATCCTTCCTTAATATATATGTGGTGTGTGCATAGTTTAGGAAGGATTACCTTCATGTCAGAGTAATCCTAGGTAAAGGCATCACTATGATTTTGTCGCACTTTAACTAATTGCTCTTTTTGTTGCTCGGTGAATCTCTGGTTTATTTTCAAAGTTTTCCTTGGGCTAATTTCTATGGTTTTTGTAATGGATCCTTGATCTTTCTCTAGTTTGGATCTATGTTCTATGGGAGAGATGGTTGTTGAGGCTAGAAAAGCTTGTGTCTCTGGTTGCATAATATGCTCAAGAATATGTGTGTTTTCTGAGGAATAAATAATTGATTTCATCATCCTCTATTTTATCTCTTATGGCTAAGTATTGATATATGGAGAGGACTTGATGGGATTCTCCTTCTTCCTTACTCTCTTCTCTATTAACCCAAAGTGGTGTCTTTAGGTCAATGTTATGTTTGGCAGGAGGAAAGAGGGTTAATTGTTTTGTGGATGTCCCATGGGAGATGGTCATATTTCCTGACCTACAATTGATGTAACCATCTATGGTGGCTAGCCAAGGATTTAATATGATTAGAGGATAACCTCCCAAAGAGGTTTTTGGTTGTAGGACCATAAAGTCAGCAAGATATTCCCATGAGTCTATTGAGATCACTACATCTTCCAAGATTCCCTCTTGTTTAACAATTGATCTGATGGCTAGCTGGAGTATGGTTGGGGTTTCCCTAAGGCCTGTAAGTCCTAAGGATTGCATGGCCTCGCGTGTCATAACATTGATGGAAGCCCCAAGGTCGATTAATGTGTTACTAATGAGAGTATTGTTGATTTTCACATTAACTATTGGACTGCATGGTGTTATCACTCCAAGAAACTCTTTGGGGTTGTAGGCCAAATATGCTTGGTAACTTAACATATGAATAGGTTTATGATTATGTTGAGATAAAATAGGATAAATGACCTACTAGATCATATCAAGACAGTCAAAGAATATATAATCGAATGAGACAGTGCTTTCAAGAATCAATGATCAGATGAATAACATAACAATGGATGAAGAATACTATACTTACTAACCAGATCACACATGTGATGGGTCGGATAAGATAGTGCAGGTATCAATATTAAATCAAGCTTATGAGTTGACCAATGAGATGATAGTCATTGGATACTAAGACAAACTTGAATCAAAGTGAAGATTACTATCAAATCAAGCTATGAACTGACTAATGAGATGACAGTCATATTGCAGTTAAGATAGCTTCAATAAAAGAATAGAAGAAGTAAGAAATGACAATATGATATTAATAGAGAAAGAAGATTGTGATCTGTATTACATATCTATGAAAGTCTATTAAAAAGAAACATGGTATTGTATCCATAATTCCCTCAGTCCTATGACTGAACCTCCTACAGTTCCTCTCATATCTTCAGCTTTATAGTTTTACGATAAAATATTCAGATCCTATAAATATGAATCAGATTTGCCAAAGATAGAAAGTCAAAACAATTTTACAAAAAGAGAGGAAGTGATCCTCAAAATGAGGTCAACTCCTCATTTCATGGTCTTCAGATCATGTAGAATCTTTGTGTTGTGCAGATAATCCTCCCAAGGCTGTTTGATATCCTTTGCTGAAGATAAATTCAAATTTTCCAAGTTTAGAAAAAACCTTGATTTATTACCCCCAAAATAGGTGTCAAATCAACTTGAAATCCTCCTCTAACTCCTTTGCATCAAAAGTGGATCTTAGATTTGACACTATAATTCAATATGTATCTTTGGAAAGCATTTTCAAGAGATTTGGTTGGGAAAAACTTCGATCTGGGCAAAAATACACCTTCGCTAGCCAGTCTCACGTTTCACCAACTATTTTACCTTAAAATTTGCTATTTAGCTGGTGAAAGCTCTGCTTTTCATCAGCTAACTGGTTATAATTTCGCCTTTTGTGCTGGTGAAAGCTCTGTTTTGGTCAAAACAAAATCTTCAAAATGGGTACACTCTGCCTCCATGGATGCCATCTGTTCTTTTAGAATTTGAACCAAATTATTTATTTTCTTCTTCAATTTGCTCCATATCTTCCTTTGGAAACAAAATGATTAATGAGCCAATGTACTCTTTCTTTCCAAATCTGTAACAACAAGCACTGCTTTGACAGTAATTTAAATCTAAGTTTTGTTATCGCTTATTTCTTCATCATTATAATTTTGAATTCTTAATCAAGAGTGTCTATTCTGGAGTATTTCTCAGCTATACATTTTGTTCCTTTTCAAATATTTTCCTCTCTGCTAGCAGTACACTCTTTGTCTTTAGATCTGTTGGTAATGTGAATGCAACTTTCCAAGCCTTTTGAACTTCACCGAATAAGAGAAGGCACTTGTCATCTGCCTCTTTTCAAACCCATAACCTCCAAGCTTAGTTCAGAAACTTCCTTCTCCTTTTCATAAAATTCTTTGCGAGCTTCATTTGCCACATCTCTCCACTTCTTTATAGTATCACGGTTTCCAAGACTTAATTCAATGTTTCGAACTCTAGTAGCAAAGCTAAGAGAAGAGTTTGTCTCTTGAACATCTGCATAACTGAGAGTAATGTGAACAATTATCAATATTTTTGAATCGAATCCCAAAGAATCAAAGAGTATTTGCGTGAGCCTTGAGTTTGTGTAGGGTATATACTCCTTTTTAGCTGTCAAAGATGATAAAACATCGCCAACTACTAAAAGTGATTTGTTAACATGCAACATCTCTGTGAGCTGTTCACCACTTGCTTCCTCCGTAGTTAGACGATCACTTCCAGCCATATCAACTAATGAAAGCTTGCTATATAGATCTTCCCTAGCAAGATTATTTGAGTAGTTTATATGGATTGTAATCATCCGATGAGAATGCTTGCATCTGTCAGCACTATTGTGTTCCATGACAGATTTTTGAAATCCCATTTTTAGTACTCTTGCAAAGTCTGTCGGGTTTTCAACCTTCTCTTTGACAAGTTCTCCAGAAGATCCAGCTGAGCCCACTTGTACAGTTGTGCTTGGATTGACATATGCGCTTGATGAGTGGCTTATATGTGGACTGTTGAATGCGTTTAAGAAATGGGACTCTGCGTGGGTAACCTTACAGGCTGCCTTCGATTTGTGAAACCTTCTGGCATCTGTAATTTCGAATGGGTGAACTCGGCTCTGTCAAAACCCTATGAAGTCACCATGCTGTCCATTTATTCAACAATTGAATAATTTGGCATCCAAAGTTACGGTGCCATAAATCCCCATATTTTTGGTAGATAACACAATCTTCTTTTTGTCTTTGACACTTGTATGACATCTAGTTCCTCATAATCCAGGTTTGAAAAGAATAATAACTTTCATCCTCAAATCAAACATCTGACAAATAGTTCAATTCGATGAGATGTAGTGAAACACAGGCTACGCACCTACGCTTGTATGTGTTGAATTGTTGCTGACTCATGGCCTTGGTCATGTAAATTTAACATGTGGCTTGTGATTGACATGTGGACATGAAGTCTTGGCTAATGAACATGTGACTTGGCCCACGGGTCGCTAAAGTTTTGGCTAAAAATCTATCAAACCCAAGAGGTAGCTTAGGTAGACTAAAACAATTTGCAAATGCATATAGAGTTTGAAATATGAATAGACTTGGGAATAGGTAATGGATAAGACCTTAGGTCACTTTGCACACACCCTTTTTATTTGATAAAATTTATAAAAATAACATATTTTTCTTTTTTGCAAAATCTAAAAAAGCATAAGACTAGGTTCTAAGCAATACTAACAAGGTTTTTGAAATGCAAGTGAGAAGAGAAAGGCCATAGAGTTTCTGGACAAAAACAATCAACAGGAGCTTGTCAAGACTTAATGGAAATTTTGGAAATCATGACACTGGCTTGAGACTAGAAAAATAGGCAATTCTAGCTTAAATTTGATGAAGGCACTCAAAATTTACCAGTACATTTTGATCGCTAACACATCGATCTAATTATTTAGCTGTGAGAACTCCCCCCATCATTAAGTCAGACAATTTTCTCCTGACATGGACGGTTTGAGGATCCTTTCATTTTCTACCGGGCTTCCTCAAGCAAAGTTCTTGTACCATTTTTAATATATCGACACATCCTTGATGGCTTGGAATAATAGTATTTTGACACACATTTTTTATCTCTCCCAGGAAGACAAATTTAGGGTGAGTAAAAGGTTTCTCTAGGTGTAACATTTCTAGATAGGGTGTGTTTTGAAGTTCAAGGTGGGCATTCTAATCTTTCAAAGGTTCCTAAGATTGTTTTGGTTCCAATTCTTCATTTAGGACATCCTCATTCAAATATGAAATACTAATGCGAGGTTGGTCCTTGGTTAGAGTCTTCTCGGATCAAAGATGGATATCATTGCAATACAGGGAAGAGATGGAATAAGTAGGGTAGGAAGCAAGTCTAACAACTTGCACTAGTTAGTTTTTCCTTCTGCTATTAGGGTTAGGAATAGGTTGTGTAGGTAGTTGTGGTCAAGGAGAGGTAGATGTGGAGGTCTGCATCTGGGGAGGAGGTAGAAGTTGCAGGTGTGGTTGTGTCATAGGTTGTTGAGGTCCTACTATAGTAGGGTTTCTCCACCCATGTTATCATAAATGGTTTGGGGGAGGAGCCACCCATTATTGTGTCAGCATACCCCATGGTTGAGAAGCATATTGCATGGAAGGGTTAGTCCAATATGAATTGAAATATTGAGATTGATCTTGGATCATACCTTGAGGTCTAGGTTGTCAAGATCGCTTCTGAGAGACAAAGCATAATTGCTTTGGTTTCTCAGTTTTATGATAGATATCCTTTATTCCAGGTAAGGATGAATAGTTATGAGTAGCATGGTCCTCCCTACATATTCAAAAAACCTCGATATGATCCAATGGACATTATTTCCATGCATTTTTCATCCTGCACTTTGGGAAAAATATAGCCAAAGCTCTCTTTGTCTCTTCTTTATTCTTCCTTGTTTGCAATGTATCTAGTCAGTATATCAAGGAACTATGTATGTCTACCTTGAATTACCCTAACATGTTCCTGATCTCTACCCTCATAACTCCACCTCCTGCAGTTTTTCCAGTTCTTTCCAGTATATCCCTTGGTCATCTACTTTTTTTTTACGTGTCTCTGGAATATTTACGACAAAGTTTTAAGATAGTATCATATTCCAATCAAGAGACGTCTCCCCCACCCATTAGTTTGAGAAGTTATATCCAGACATCTCAGAATCATCTTAGAAACAAGACACATTGTGTTTCAAGAGTTAAATCTCCTTGTCTTTCCCTCTGCAAGTTAAAGTTGAACCATTTCATGTAATCTTCAAGGTTCTCATCTTCATGTTGCACCATCCTAAATATTTCCTCCCTTATTTCCTTATCTTTATAGTAGTCTTAGTATTTTTCTAGAAATGTGTGCTTCATCTGGTCCCATGTGCGGATGTTATCCCTACCAAGACCCATGAACCAATGTAGTCAAACATCCTTGAGTGTGGTCGGGAAAAGTTTCAATTTCTGGGAATCTAGCACATAGTCATAGATTTTGCAAAGTACGTTGAACTCAAAGAGGAAGCTGTCAGGATATTCTTTATATAATCCATGAAAATTTGGAAAGGTTGAATAAGGGATGTTCTTCATTTCAGTCTCTTCATTCGATCCTTTGATCGGGAATCTAAAAGCAGAGGTTTCTTCCTTGAAAAATTTGTGTACCATTTCTCTTTGTGTGTTGTCTTTTGTTTCTATGGGTACTTCAGAAAAGATGAATTACCTAGAGTGATATTGTTCACTAATCAACCCTTCAGAAGGTGGAACCTTTGTGTGCATAGATCCTTGTACATTCTTAGATTCCTAAGGGGAGGTCTAGGGATTATTTTTGGAAATAAAACTTGTTGTAGGTGATAGGTAGTTTGGTTGATTGTGCTCCTTTCCCTCTTGATATTGACCTGCATTGTTAGATTTTCGGGGGTTTTGGATGAAATAATAAATCTACCTTACTGATATCTAACCCTGTGCATAGAAAAGGTTGGAAAATCATTCTATGAATTATTGAAAAGAAATCATACCACTCAATCTACTGAAATGAAAATGCACACAACTATCGAAACAACAACTACTCTTTTTGACAGTTCCCTAGCAATGACACCAAAAAAGACAAACTTTTCAATTAATTCCTATTTAACGTAGTGAGCCATTGAAGAGTTGTTCATTTAATTATCAAACTAAGGTTGTATCTTACTTACGAATTTCCATGCACCATATATGAAAGTGTAGTGTTCTAATCACTAAGGATTTGTAGTACTTTCAATGTCGTCGATATTTCAAGATACTTAATTAAGTCACCAAGCTATCCTACTTCTCAAATTGCAGGAAAATAAATATCACGTTTGTGGGAAATTAAAATCACATTCGCAAAAAATGAATCTTTCTTGTGGAAAGTAAGTCACACTTTGTAGAAAGTAAATGACACTTGCAAAAACTAAATCACACTTTGCAGAAAGTAAATCACACTTGTGGAAATTAAATCACATTGAAAGAAAGTAAATCACACTTGTGTAAATAAAACCACACTTGCAGAAAGTAAAGTTATGCTTGTTAGAATATAATGGATGTGCTCATTTAACCATACACAATATAGCAATATTGTCACCCAACCATAGGCCGAAGCCACCCCCGAGCACCTTAACCTTGACAGAGAAAGATTCTGGAAGAAAACCCTAGGCTTAATAGCCAAACAAAGGTGGCGCGCCTCTCTCTAAGGATAGTGCACCAAGAAATAATAACAAAAATTGATCAGAGAGTCCAACCCAGAAAACTGAAAATGTAGATTGCAAAACAACCGACAACAGTTTCTCCCAAGACTTGCGAACAAACTGGCCAACTGCAGTAAAGCATAAGTGTACTTCTGCAGTTTTGAGAATACTCGACAAAATGAAGGCTGGCCTCCTATATTTGTATTATTTCTACCAAACTTCCTAGGCCAACTTCTAATTCTGGGTGCTAATTACTTAGTATATAATATTTCCTTTAGCTGACTTCTTCTCTTGGAGGCTAATAACCTAATACAAATCATTCTCTTGAGCCGACTTGTCTTCTAGGATTCTCCATCAATTATTTAGGGTTTCTTCCTGATTCCTGAAATATTCTATTCTCGTCAAGTTTACACGTCGAGGTAAATACCTCCTGCATCTACCATAATATAAAAACTCCCTCCTAGCTAGGGAGGTATTGAATGCAATGGTATTGATAACAAACATACCATTGAATCAATAGCATCATCATAATTGTACAGACTATATCATGATTAGATCACGAGCATCATCATCACTATCAGTGTCATCTGACAACATCAACTACATCTCTCGAAACCATACTCCATCTGAATCACTCCAAGGAGTGATACAAAAATCATTCTTCTAATATGGGCATATGTACTAGAAGAATGAATGTCCTGGACCATTTTCCGTCTGGAGAATCTTTGTCCATCAATACATTGATCATCCATCTAGCTGATAATCATTTTCAATACTTCTGATAGTTTACAAGGCAATCAGAGCAATGTCATTCAATAGAACACAACTGTGTCTATCCATAGTAGTACACAACTAAAATCCAATGGTACACTACTACACCAAGTAGCACACAACTACTTGATCAGTCACTACTACATATGGGCGGATTATTCCACGAAATTTTTCCGCGTTTCCATTAGTTTCATTTTTTTTTAAATAGGGCAGGATTTTCGTCTATATTGCCATGAAAGTTTGTCGCAATATCCATGAATAGGTTACTATAACATGGTTGGGATTTTCGTCACTATTTCCACAAAAGTTCGTGGCAATAGCGACGAATATTTTGCCTATCTCAGTGGTCATTGTTAATGACTAGTTGACTATTTGATCTATATATACCTGACTTTAAGAGACTTTGCGACACAATTGCTATAGTTGTGACACTGTTCTTGGCTTTTGTTTGAGCTGTTTATTTTTTCCGTCACCCACCAGTTGAACAAATACAATTCTTGAACTACATAGCTCGGATTTTGAACTTGCAAGGTTAGTATGTTTTTTTATATTGATGTACTCATTTAACTTGTAATTTTTTGTTCAAATGTCCAAATTTCATGTAGCTTGTTTTTTCTTTGATAATATATTATATGTGTAGTACCATATTTCATGTCTTTGGTTTTTGGATCTAGTTAGTATATTCTATGGAAAAGGGTATGTGTATTCCATAATACTCTAGGTTTATGGAATCCATATACCCTTTTCCCTTCAATTGTAGCTATAATGTCTCTCTCTTTTAATTGATAAAGATATGGAATTGCTCTTGAAAATCAACCCTGATCGGTGAAATGATAGTAATTGATTGTCATTTTCTTCTCTCTTTTATAACAATAAGATGCATAAACACTAACCCTAAACTTATGTTAGGTATATATGTCATTATTATATAAAGAAAACATTTGTACACATATGAACTTATTATAAAGATGTTATATATGTCGTGATTAAGCACATAACAATCACTTTTAACTAGCCATCTTCAACCATCTTAGCTTATGGTTAGCCACCTTTAACTTTCTTGGCTTATGACTAAGAACCTTTAACAAATGAACTTATGATTATATATCATAGTCTTCCAATATAAATAAAGTATATTTGTTTCAACTTTCTCAATAAAATCCACATACCCTTTTCTTATATGTGATGTTGTTTCTCTCAATTTTTTATAATCACACACAATTCTAGATGTAGTGATTAACTTTAGTTTGTAGTTGATGTAACTTGTTTATACACTATTAATAAGGATCAATATCTAAAATATAAAAAAATCATGATGAAATCTACTAGTCAGACAATGAAAAATGAGAACATGCCAAAGTGTCTTAGAAAATAAAACCGTGACCAATATTAGTAGCATAAAATTGAGACCATTGTATGTAGATGCAAATCAACACGTCATAATTTAAACCAACCCAACCCAATTGTGGATGAAAAGTGGTTGGCACTCTTTTTTTAGTGGTGAATTTCAAATATTGACATTTTGTCTACAAAACAACTTAGAGGCTAGTGTATGGTGTCGAGTGATTCAAGTTTGAGAAATTTTGACCACTTTCGTTAAATGGACTGTAATTATTTTCCATGGTTATTCAATACACACTACTCTATAGTACAAATTGAAGCATATCTATCTTAATAGTTAATCGATAATGATAAAAAAAAGCATGTCAAAATGTCTTAGAAGAAATAATTGTGAGGATTGTAGGTCACTGTAAATAAACATATCATAATCGAAAGGAGTAGTTAAAATATAAAAATTTGACAACTTACTGTTTGGTATGGTGTAGGTAAGACAATTACTTGTCAGGACAAGGATTTGTCACTATGAACAAAAATGACAGGAAGCTTTCTCGGTTAAGAGAGGCATTAGAGGTGAGGGGCGATGGAAAATGTTATTTCCCTTGCTATGATTGCAGAGGCTTGCAAAAAAAAATACTTTTAATAACAACAGCTCAAAGACATTGTAGGGATAAGGGGCACGCCAAAGGGGGTTATGAATATCGTCCCTTGGTAAGAGGATTCAATATTTAATGTATTCTCTGTAATAATCAATATGTCATCAATTTTAGTAATATTTCTTATCGATATTTTTATATTTTCTATACACACTAACTTTTCTACGTTGTTTTTAAATATATAGACGATGCCCCCAAAATGTCGACCTCCAGAGATTTATTTTCCAAGTACTAGTAGAAATACTCCTTTACAGGGTGATGAACTTCGAGATCAGAATATTGAAGGTGTTGATCAAGTTATTAATGATGATATGGATGGAGATAACGTTAGTGATTCAAATCAGGAAGATAAGATACATAGGTTGATCCAAGACACATTTGCTCCAATGGATGAGGACAACCAAGATGATAGTCATGATGTTGATCCTCTACTCGAGAAGTCACGTCAACCTTTTTATGAATGCTCAAAAACAAATATTTTATCTTATATATTGTTGTTGGTGAGCCTGAAGGTTTTGAATGGTTTATCAAACACATGTCTCACACAGATACTAAGGTATTTAATTTGTTAATTATTTATGCATGCATGTTCACAAATACTTAAAAGGTTCATTTTTTTCCTATATTGCTATTGTTTTCTAATTTGTAAATTAGTATATTGGATGAGATATTGATGACTAATATTGTTTACATTGACTTATTGTTTAGAATTTTGTATATTGTTAGGTGAAGTTCTATTACCGACGTCAAATATTTTTCCACACACATATCGAGAAATATCCATGATTATGAAAGAAATTGGAACAGACTATCAGGTTATTGATGCATGTCCTAATGATCATCTCATATATTATGGAAAATGTGAATTAGAAAATGAATGCCCACAATGTCAAATAAGTAGATATCGAATCGATAAAGCGTCAAAGAAGGTGCCTTGCAAACTTCTTTGTTATATTATGATAATTCCACATTTACAACGGTTGTTCAGGTGCCAAAGTATAGCACAATTTATGGATTTCCATGCAAAGAACAGAAGTCGAGATGATGTTCTTTGAATGCCTGCAGATGGTTCTACATTGAACTACAACGAAGAAAAGTGGCCAATTTTTAAAGAAGAACCTCGTAATGTTAGACTTTCATTGGTAGTTGATGGTGTCAATCCATTTGGAGAGCTTCGTTCTACGTACTTAGTGTGGCCTATTTTTGTTATAAACAATAACCCTCCTCCTTGGATGTCGATCAAGAGAGAGAATACAATGTTGGCAATGATTGTTCCAGGTATTTAATTATCTTTTATTTGCTTTAAAGTATGAAAAAATATTTCATTTATTTGTTTCTTGCATGGTAATTATTTCTTTTATATATAACGACACCTAGATAAGTATAATTAATCATGTAGTATGTTGAACCAATTAGGTAGGTACCAGGTTAAATATATGAACGTATATATTGAACCTCTTATCGATGAGTTGTTGAAGTTATGGGCTGGCGTCACTATGTATGACATCTCTAGACCAATAGGGAAAAAACAATTTCAATTCCATGGAATACTATCGTGGACAATTCATGATGCTCCCGGGTTAACACATTTTTGTGGTATATTGTTACTTTATTTTGTGATTTAATATTATATATATTTATTGAAAAAATCATGCACTATTTTAAATTGTAACTCTAATTTAACGCTACATTAATTCATATATATTGTAGGTCTTGAAACAAAGGGTAAATTTGCATGCCCAGTTTGTGGTCCAAGGATAAAATATCGTTGTTCAAGGAGTTTAGGAAAGTATGTGTTTGATGAGTATAGGCACTTTTTGCCTAAGAACCATAGTTATTGAACTACAGACAAAGCAAATTTCAATGGTAAAGAAGAAAACGAAAAAAAACCCACAAAGAATGACACCTCGCCTATGGAAGTTGGAATATATTAGAAATCATCAAGGTACACAAATTATTTATGTATGACATAGTATATAAATCTTTGGTTAATTTCATTAGTATTAATTTCATTTTGTCCCATTAATTAGTGTTAATTTCAATTTGTTGATGTTTCATGAATGTCGTTAAGGCACAAATGGGA
>ML788988.1:765365-776270 GCA_009831015.1 Picea engelmannii
TTTGTTTTTACTGTAAAGTGAAATTCTAAATAAAAAAAATACTTTTATATGTCGGAAGTTGAATAACTTGTGAAAATACAGTTTTTTTTGTCATAAAACAAGCAAAAGTGTAACCCACCTTCATGATTTCACCCTTAACCATTCTTTACCAAGGTACTCTATTTTCTATCACTCTACTAACCCTAACCCTATTGCCAACGCTAATAATTGGAACCCTCTTACTAGACAAAGACCTTCTCTCACTCGGCCTGAAAACCGTAAATTCACTAGTTGTTTATCCTCCAAACCAAACCAAGGATGTAACTTCTAATAAAGTCACACATTATGTGACAGATTGTCATTTATTAAAACATCATGTTGGATCAATCTTCTTAGACCCCCCCCATAGAGCCCTCCCCTCCATCACATCTAGAAATCATTACCATACCCAACTAAGCCATTTCTCCTTCTCTACATTCAAGACAATTCCATTCAATATCCTGACATCCTTTTCAGAAATTCACTAGTTGTTCATCCTCCAAACCAAATCAAATACGTCACTTCCAATAAAGTCACACATTTTGTGACAGATTGTCACGTCTTAAAACATCATGTTGGATCAATCTGTTTAGACACACCCCATAGAGCCCTCCCCTCCAACATTATTTCCAACTCGAACCTTTCCTCCATTCCCCACTAGCCACTAAAGGCGCTTTCCAAATATGTGAAATTCCAGGATCATGGATTTCCAAACTATCGATCCCCACTCGAACTCTTTGATAGGTCTCAAATCCAGTTCTCCACTGAGTGTCAGGGGATATGCAAATATAAGCAACTTTATGCAACTTATGCAACTATATGTGATTTATGCAACTATATGACAATTTCGTATGCAACTATATGCAAATATGGAACTATATACAACTATGCAACTATATGGAACTATAAGCAACTTTATGCAAAAATGCAACTTATGCAACTATATGCAACTATATTGCAACTATATGCAACTATGCAACTATGCAACTACATGCAACTTATGCAACTATATTGCAACAATTTCGTATGCAACTATATGCAACTAGACAACTATATGAAACAATGCAACTTATGCAACTATATTGCAACTATATGAAACTATATTGCAACAATTTTGTATGCAACTATATGGAACTAACTGCAACTATATGGAACAATGCAACTTGTCATGTTTTTAATGACAATATGCAACTTTATGCAACACTGAAACTTATTCAACTATATGAAACTTATGCAACTATATGCAACTTTATGCAACAATGCAACCTATGAAACTATATGCAACTATATGCAACTGTGTTGGTACCAAAAATGTATATTGGCATGATAACTTATCTTCTTGTTTTAACGAGTGTAGGTACCACCAAATAGGTATCTGTCAGATCTATATTCCTTGAGTGATGATCAATATATACTAAGAGAGGTTGAAAGTGAGACGTGTTATACTAGATCTATCGGTTCTAGATCAACTAGGTGTTTTTGAGTAGTAGGTATGTGTCTCAAGGTCTTGGAAATGATATAGGGAAGAAGGCCATGCCTTAGGTTCTAAAGAAAGCTTAGAGTTATCTAGAGCCATGAACAATGCCTCAAAGTACCACACATAAACTCCAGAGGGGTATCCTTGGCCTCTAAGAAATGATGTTAGTGCTCTCACAAGGTTTTGAGCATTAGCTATGGGTCTTAAGGCCTTGATATGGTTGAGGGGGGAACCCAAGGCTTAGTCGAAGTACAAAGCTTCTAGGCATCCATGGCCAAACATGACACCTCAAACTAGCACACCCAATCTCTCAAGGTTTTATGCAACTTCTAGGGCACAAATTTCATGAATGATGCCTCAAACCACCATAGATGACCTCTCAAGGGTATCTTTGGCATTCAAGTGGGAGTATGGGCATCAATAGGATATTTTGAGCACTGGGTATGGGTCTTGGGTCCTTGGACAATATCGAGAGAGGAAACCCCCTCCTTCCATCCCATTGTCTCCTTCACAGTCTTCCATATAGAAGACCACAACCCTTTCCTTTATAGTTTGTACAACTTCATCAAAACCATTACACACTATGCATACAATGGATTAAACAACAACTTGATCATCTTTTAATATCTGTCACAATCAACCCCAACATTATTGCCAACTCAAACCTTTCCTCCATTCCCCACCAGCCACTAAAGGCGCTTTTCAAATATGTGAAATTCTAGGATCATGGATTTCCAAACTATCGATCCCCACTCAAACTCTTTGATGGGTCTCAAATCTAGTTCTCCACTGAGTGTCGGGGGATATGCAAATATATGCAACTTTATGAAACTTATATGCAACTATATGCAACTTTATGCAACAATGCAACTTATGCAACTTATGCAACTATATGTAACTATATTGCAACTATATGCAACTATATTGCAACAATTTCATATGCAACATGCAACTATATGCAACTATGCAACATGCAACTTATGCAACTTTATGGAACTTATGCAACTTTATGCAACTTTATGCAACTGTATGCAACATGCAACAATAACTTATCTTCTTGTTTTAATGAGTGTAGGTACCACCAAATAGGTATATGTCGGATATATCTTCCTTGAGTGATGATCAAGATACAGTAAGAGAGGTTGAAAGTGAGACGTGTTGTACTAGATCTACTGGTTCTAGATCAACTAGGTTGGAAAAGGTAAGGAAAAGATTTTGTATATGCATGCAATTGTTTATTGCTAACGGAGGGTCGTGTAATTATGATGCTGAGAGAATAGGTGACATTGAGTTTCCCTTGAGGTATAAACATCTAGTGTAACGATGGGCACCTAAGGAGCTACCTGAAGTGGACACAAATTTCTTCATCGGTGGGAGGATGTATCACATTGCTCCTTGGTCCTTACATGGATTGGGGTTATTTTCCATGGATGGCATAAAGGTCAGCTATGGCACTGTAACTGAATTGATGGAGTATGTTGGACCATTATACAAATACAATTACTGGTTGATGTTGGCCCGATATACACAAAGTATGGGGAGATACAGAGTTGCCGCAAATTTTATAGAACTAATAGATAACAATCAAAATAAAGGGGAAACTATGTATATTGATGGAAGGCCAAAAGCTACTTGAAACATTGTGGGCTTTATAAATAGTACACAACTAGTGGAAACAACTAAGAAACCGAATTGAATATTTGAGGGACACGAAGGAAATTGTATATTTGTCTGTGCAACAAAAACAATAGTTCCAGGTGAAGAGTTGTTGATCGATTACAACTTAAATCAAATAGATGGAGGGGGTGCGACTATGGGGGTAAATATCTTACATACCATTCAACTCAACCTTTGATCAATCATTGTTACAATTTATCGCTGCAATATTTCAATTTTTTACTGCATAAATTTTTTACAATTACTTTCATAACTCTTGTTGATTAATTTATTGTGTCAACATCTATCCAGGGTGACCGTGAGATATCACAGGCTACATCTGTCCAGGGTAACTGTGGAAAGGAACCCATTGTGACTCAACAGGTAAATGTTAAATATAGTAACAAATTATGACTACAACGTCCAATAAATTTCAGAAATTTCATTTTTTTTTTTATATTACTGCAATATTTCAATTTTTTAATGTTATAGGTGAATTTCATAACTTTTATTGATTGATTTATTGTGTCAACTTTTGTCCAAGGTTACCATGGTAGTAAATCACCCGCTACGTCTAGGGTGACCATGGAAAGGCACTCATTGTGCCTCAGCAGGTAGATGTTAAATACAGTAACAACTTATGACTACAACAACTAAATTTCTGAAATTTCGTTATTTTTTTTCTAATATTACTGTAATATTTCATTTTTTTAATGTTACAGGTGAATTTCATAACTTTTATTGATTGATTTATTGTGTCAAATTCTGTCCAGGGTGACCATGGAAAAAAATTACCAGCTACATCTGTCCAGGGTGACGGTGGAAAGGCACCCATTGTGCCTCAACAGGTAAATGTTAAATACAGTAACAACTTATGTCTACAACAACTAAAATTTTGAATTTTATTTTATTTTATCTGGTACTACTCCAATATTTCATTTTTTAAATGTTACAGGTGAATTTCATAACTTTTGTTGATTGATTTATTGTGTCAACTTCTGTCCAAGGTGACCGTGTCCGAAAATCACCTGCTACATCTGTCCAGGGTCACTGTGTCCGAAAATCACCCACTACATCTGTCCAGGGTGACTGTGGAAAGGCATCCGCTGTGCCTCAGCAGGTAAATGTTAAATACAGTAATAACTTATGACTACAATAACTACATTTCTCAAATGTTAAAGCTCATCTCATTAATTTTATTCATCAATGTATTGTGGCATGGTCAATGTGGGAAAGTTCCCATTGAGGATATTGATGAGGCCGAAATATTTTTTTCCACTGACCTAATGACAACTGTAACGAAGGCCTTGAAGAAGGCTAAAATATAATATCTAGGTTTTCTTAGCAAAAGACCCCTGACACAGGAGGACAGGGCAAGAATTGTAGAGCTACAAAATACAATAACTAATTTAGGGGTAAGTGGCATCTTCACATATTTTTTATCAACTATGACAATTTCATATCCGTTTTTTTGTTTTATATTTTCTATATGATCTAATAAAGTAAAGCTTTACGTTTGTAGGAGTTTTTAAACCCCATGCATCGGGAACCTGTCGATCCTGAAACTGCTATAGGTAGAAGTGACGGTCCAATGCAAAAAAAATGTCGACATAGTAAAGTGCAAGTGAGTATTTTTTAGCCTTCTGAGATTCCCCTCGAATCCATTGATGAGCACAATGATTTTGACCGGCATGACACACCGGAGCGTGATGAGCCGAAGCCTGGGACTCCACATGACTCCGAAGAGGAACGTACTGTAGATGGAGAGGAAACTATTCTGCATGGAGAAGAACGAATTAAAAGCACCCGATCACAATATGTCACCTTTCTGGTGGATGACTCATCTCTTTCGATCAAGATTCACAAGATTGCAGGTAATTGTTAATTAATTGATGTATTTTTTTCATGAAATTGAAATGGACATTTGTTGAGATTATTATAAACTAATGGATAACACATTTTTGTAGGAAACAATGTTTTATATAGAAACTTAAATGACAAAGCATTGGAGTTGTTTGGCCCCACCATTCGCACACGATGGAATGGCAAAGATAGCAAAAAGAAAGATGATTTAATAGACCACATGGTAAACTTGTTCGGCAACACTTTCAACAAGAAGGTGGTTACAAAGTAAGCCGACGAGAATTTAAAATATACCAGGGCCCAGTATAGGGAGAAATTGCAATTAGACCTCAAGCACGAGTGCCCTCCCATGGTTCCAGAGAAAGAGTGGAAGGCGCTAATAGAGGATGAAAAGGATAACTTGTTTAAAAAACAAGGAAGGCATCCACGAGCTGGTCAAGCAAGGTACAACACATGTCATATTATTAGTGAAATATGATCATTTATGTTTTTCTTTCCTGTTTTAAGTAACAATCCCGATATCTATTTTTTTTCAAAAATTCCATATGTAGGCTACCAGACACCTCCAAATCAACCAAGGCCAGAGTGGAAAAACATGACCAGCATAAACTAGGCCAGGGTGGATATGGAAAACTAAAATCCCGAATAGTAAGATTTAAATGATTAATTGTGGTTAATATTTAATTAACAGTAGTGAACAAATATATGTTTTTGTTATTGGTATTTTTAATGGTGTCATGCATTGCAGTTAAATATGTTTGACACTGTTGCCACCGAGGAGGACCTAAAGCTTGGTTACAAGAATGGTTTTAAAAGTGTGATTGAATATAGAAAAATCTTGGGCCAGACTCCTATCTCCCCAACCACGCAGGTAAATCAAATGAATAAGGAAACCGCAGTAGCATGCTTGTAAAGTCTATTCATATTTTATTATATTACCCTTAACTCAGATTTATGTTTGTTTTCAAGCATCAATGCTACCGCAGTAGTGAATCTAGCGGTATTCAACAGACACCACATCATACAAGGGTGCACATGTCCAGTGATAGTATAGAGCAGAGTACCCATTTCGGTATGTATGCTTCAGAATTTGAAATATTTACTGTGATTGTAGATATTTATTTCCTGACTTATACTTATATATTATCTTCTCAAAATTTAAGATCATGTAGCTCATGAGGGTGAATTGTGAGAGGATCAACCAAGTGGACAAGAAATTAACGCACCAACTGTCACAGCTACACAGACATGTAAAGAGAAATAGTGTAATGTTAATCAAAATAATGAATTAGTTATTTCAATTATATTTCAACATATCGATATGATCATTTTCGTTGTTGCAGTTCACGACCCTGAATAGATACCTCGATGCCCTTCTCAGCGACGTACCAGAAATATGGTACATGAGAGCACACAAACAATAGAAGCATAGGGCACACAAAATGCAATGTCCTTGGATGATTATGACACCCCAATTGTCAATTTTATGAATGTAAAAAAACATAAATCAAAGAAAAATTAGAGGTATAAATTCATGACTTGTATTTGGATGTTTATCGATGTTTATATGTTCATATGCTTCAATGTTTATATGTTCATATGTTTTGATGACTATCCTAGTTATGTATGAATGTCTATATGTTTTCTATGTAAACAAAATCATTTGTTGGGTATGGGGAATTGAGAGCGATGTAAGGGTAGGAGGGGCCATATGAGCTTCCACCTTCACGTGGTTGGCCCTGTTCAATAGAGAATAACCTATTCTCAAAACAAAGAGAAGATCATTAAGGTATGTGACCACTTAATTTTTTTTTAGAGTATTTTACATAACTAAATGCATGTTTATTTGCTTATATATTAATTACTCATATAAAGAATTTGTTTTTTATGATTCATGCAGGTCTTGGTGATGGAAATGCATCTCATGGAAAACTCTTATCAAGTTGTATGGGATAATGGATCTGGCGAAACGACAATGAAAAGGTAAGGGTTTTGACGTGTTTTGTAAAGTAGGCTTTATACTAGTAAAAGTTCACAATCCTCATGAAAGGATACAATTGCATTTCTGGTAGACAAACATCAATGTTTTTAACAAAGTATGAATCATAGACTATGGGAAAAACCTTTTTTTGTATTCTTACATTGACCAATACAACTATAACATATTTTTAGTACAAAATCTTAACCACACACACACACACACGTACACACGCACACATATGAACCCTAAGTAAACAAATGATAGAAGATAAAGGGATAATATGTACTGAAAGGAGTGAATGAAGATAAAAATATGAATAATGGAGTGGAGAGTGCACTCTAGCCTTGAATTGAATGATACTTGCATCCAACATGTCTCACTGTAATGTATGTTGTCATAGTTGTGTCTTCTCGCTATAATGTATGTTTCTATGTCCATCATGGGATTCCTAGAGAACCACCTATCATTCATGATCCAACACATTGTAGTCAAGAATCCCATCCATTGCTAATGTGCGCAAGTACCGTATGATTAACTAATAATTTGTATCCTTAATTATGAGCTATCAATCTTTACTATCAACATATTCTTCTAGTGCATGTAGATTTATATTTGAAGTTTTGAATATTAGTGAAGAATTCAAGAACTACAGCTTCCATGCAAAATATATCTACATTCAACACTTTATGAGCTATCCCAATTACATTGTTCCAATTGTGGATTTCCGAGAGGTGATTAGGTCCAACATTTTATTTACCTAATTTAACCACCACTTCAAAATCAAACTCCTAAAATAGTAGCAAACATCGATAGAATTAACCTTCCAACATTGCATTGTTAACCAAATACTTGACCCATAAATTATCAATCGACAACTTGAAGGGTTGGTCCAGAAGATAATACTTGAAATTTTGTAGCATATACGTCATCACCAAGCCTTTGCCTTTCATGGTTGTGTAATTAAAAAAATTTCTAGAAAATTACCTAGGGTGGTGTAGCATGTGTTCCCCTAGCTATGCCAACATGTTCCCAATGCAATGGTAGTGGAATCCACATGGACATGGAAATATCCCGATGCAATAAAATGCATGTTGGGTTCTTGGAACAGTTCAAATTATTTTGATAATAATAACTTTGATTTGTTCTACCGAGAAGGTCTAAGGTTCGAGCCCGTATAGCCCTATACATTTCACTAAGTTACACTATATATATATCCCCCCTCATAGTCCCTATGATTTGAACTTTAAAAGTCTTTTGGATCATATCAATATCTTGTCCTTATCAAGATTGGTGGATGGGAACATGGGTCAACACAAACCTTATGTCTAGTAGGTTCCTAGTCCTACTATATCTTATCGTGAGTCCAAAGTTCATAATGTCGAAATTCTCACAATCATTCAAGGATATATACCAAAGTGATATCCAATGTTTATACCCTCTATTCAAACATGATGTGTTATGTTATGTATGTCCATAAACTTTGTGGCATTAGTTGTGCCATTAAACACTAGTGGATCTTTAATCTCTACGTGAATCCACTTAATGGAATTTGGTAGTGTGCATATTTGTGTCAATTAATTCTCATACTCCCTAGGCGTATCAGAATGCAAAAGTGCAACTTATGCAAATTATGCAACTATATGCAACTATGTTGCAACTATATGAAAATATGCAACTATATGCAACTTATCCAACTATATGCAACTATATGCAACTTTATGCAACAATGCAACTATATTGCAACTATATGAAACTATATTGCAACTATATTTCAATAATTTTGTATGCAACAATGCAACTTATCATGTTTTTTAGTGACAATATGCAACTTTATGCAACAATGCAACTTATCATGTTTTTTAGTGACAATATGCAACTATATGCAACTTTATGCAACAATGAAACTTATGCAACTATATGCAACTTTATGCAACAATGCAACTTATGCAACTATATGCAACTGTGTTGGTACCACAAACGTATATTGGCACGATAATAAATCATTTCATCAAAAAACTATAGCTCCCCCTCGTCTAGTCATATACTACAATTCCATTTCCCAATATGCTAGTTGGATACTACAATTCACCTTCCCATTATGCTATGGGAAATGCATGACAATGTTGCATCTAAGTATAATTATACAAGAACTCTTTCTCCAACCACTAAGACGGATTTTCGTAAGCCTTTTGACAATCTAACTCTTCATTTTAAAAAATGTACATTACTAAGACGGATTTTCATAAACCTTTTGACATTTATGAGTAGATGATTTGTGGCCACCCTTCACAAGGTGTTTTTATCGTCAAGTTATTTGTCAAATTTAATATGTAGATATTGATATATATGCCAAGTTCCATGTGGTGTTTTTATTGTCTAATTTATTTGTTATTGTCAAGTTATTTGTCAAATTCAATGTGTAGATATTGCATATATGCCAAGTTCCATGTGGTGTTTTTATTGTCTAATTTATTTGTCCAATTTAATGTGTAGGTGGTTGTACAGTACATCGAGTGTACACTCTTTTCCTAGCTCAAATTTCAACTATAAATCAAGAACCCTAAAGAGGTATTTTAAATATAACTTTGGCTTACTTGTAGTTTTTTTTATAAAGAAGTATAATTATTTTAGAGAACCCCCATATACAAAGTACTTATCCATATCCTCATTGTGGAAAATAAATTAGAAAAGATCCCTCACTTCATTCATTTCCATAATCCTAACCTTATTGTTATACCTAGTCCAAATCCTAGTTTCTATTAAACAATGCATGAGGCTAATCCCAATAATCTAGACCCCTCCTCTCATCACACATGTTAGTGCAAGTATTAAAAGGCTCCAAAGGACACTACTAGAAAATGCTTATTCTTATAATAATAATTCACATCCAAATCCTTGTACATAGCTGAGAAATCCCTTGATGATCCTAGGGTACACCAATCTTTGGACACTTCTCCCCAACAAAAAATATTCCCTATTCCAAACTCTATTTAAAAAGATCCCTCATTACTCATAATGACGAATGAAATTTATTCCCCTCTCCAAGTCTCCTTTTTACTCATAATTGTTAGATCAAATACCAACTTGCCACTATAATCCTTGACAATTGTAACCAAAATAATCGCATTTTCCATCAATCCTCACCCCTCTCCTTATCATTGGGGCTTTGTATAATAGGACATAACTCATCTTCTCATTAATAAACATTGTGGAGTCACCCTTGTCATAGGTATTTTTCAAGAGAATGTTGAATGTTATGTATCTCCCCTTGATTACTCTAATATACTCTTGAACATATCATATGAACAACAATGAAATGCTTTATAAGATGTCCATTGAAATACCTATCAACTCTTTAAAGATAAAAAAACCTATGAAATCATCTTTATTGCAATACCCTTTCTATGTAACGATGTGACCAAGACATCCTACATAAATATCTTTCTCTCTTAGTTGTAACTCACATCCAACCATTTCGTATGGTTTCACTTTCTCTCTTCCACACATTTCAAATGATACCTTCTCATCCTTCTACCCAATCAAAAACAATGAAATTCTTTATAAGATGCTCATTGCAATACTTATCAACTCTATAAAGATGACAAAACTATGAACTCACCTCTTGCAATACCTCTTCCTTATAATGTTAAGACCCAACAAAATATAATACATAAATACCTCTCCCTCTCACTTTTACATCACATCAATCCATCTCATCTCATATGGTTGCGCTATCCCTCTTCCAAACTCTCTAAATAATACATTCTCATCCTTCTACCTAGATGCACTCTCACTCTGCTATTCTCATTCTAAATCCCAAACCTCCCCAATGATTTTTAACTCGATATTTTTTTTTCTACCACACACCAATTAACAAAATACATATATGATCTATTATACCTAGTTCCAT
>ML788988.1:831318-849924 GCA_009831015.1 Picea engelmannii
AGATGCAGATGCTTCTAATTCCATTTGAAGTTGATAAATGGACGTGTGAAGGGAATAAGAGAGTGCGTAGCACAAAGACTTGAAGTGGTAAAGAAGCACCATACCTTGCAAACCAGAGCGGTGGCGGAGGACAGCTTAAGACGCGGCCAAGGGCAGGTCGGCGGACGAAGCCCTCTGTGTATTGTCGGGCAGGTCGGCAACAACAAGGGGAGAGGACAAGTCTGTAGCAACACATGGTATACAATATTATAGGGTTTGTATGGTACATGCCATTTGTATAATTTGTGCTGAAGACGAGTTATACAATATTAGGGTTTTGGACAATCAGATATTTATTTTTTTTCCATTTTCTTCATTATTACATTTACTTGAATGATCATAACTTTTCCCTTATATGATTATATACTTTTTATATTTTTCCATTTTCTTCATTATTAAGTATATTTATTTATTTGAATCATTATAACTTTTCCCTATATATATTTCTTATATTTTTTATATATATTTTTATATTATCATATGATGAATATTTTTAATGAATATTAATAAGAAGATAAAATCAAATTTAATAAATCAACATAGAATATAAAATATTTGGAGAATTTAATAAATCAATATAGAGTATTGGTATGGTATTTTCCCATATCAAAGATTAAATTATAACTAATTACATGTTTATATATTTTATTTATATTTTAATTTAAAATATAATTTAATTTTAAAATAAAAAATAATATAATTTTATGAGTGGGTGGGATGTAAAATAGTAGGTAATGGAGTGCACTCCTAAAATGTTATGTTACGTGAGGTTATTAGTTTGAAATCTCAACTTATCTCCTTGTAAGACCTAAGTTCCATGAGTAGACCATGCCTTTTGGTCCACCGTAGGTTATAACATGTATATTTGCATGTTATATACATACTTACTTATTATTGTATGTGTTACAACATATCCTTATCTTGCATTTTCATGTATAACAAGTACCTAAGTCAACAAGAATATGCATTTCCTTTAATACACCCATGAATTCATTATCTGGCTCATATGCCCATCTCACATTACCTCTTTAAGAGGATTAAAAATAGTCCTAAAGGAATCTTTTTGTTAACTAGGTTATTCCAGTAACACTTCTCATTTATTATAGTTCAAGTAAATTGACCTTACAATTTTCCATTAATCCTTTGATCATAAAGACTCATACATATAGAGTTTAGTTTATTTATTTATGTGGTAATTAATACTTCCAAGGATTCCATCAATCCATACTAAATTCTTTTAATCCACAAGGAATTTCCTGTAAGGGTTTTAGTCCTTATCCAAACAATAATCACAAAACCCAAGGTTTTAACAATCCATGCTTACAGGCAACATTACAGCCACCTGCTTATTGTTTTTGAACTTAAGTATCCCTCAATTGGATGTTTCCATTTCAAAGGTTCACAAGCATATCTTCTGATGCGGGTTAGATTGTAACTTCTCCATTGTAAGAAATTCTACAACAAAGTTTCAATATGCAATCCTTCATCTCAGGGAGCTTATACAGAAATTGATCAAACATTTTGAGGCAAAAACACTTTTCAACATGATCATGTTAGTCTTAATACACTAGTTCTATCACTGATCTATGGCCCATCCAGGCCTATTGTTGTAGCCTGCTCTGATACCACTTGTAACACACCCAACTCCCTAATTACCCTTTAAGGAATGGAGTGTTAAATTTTATTTTTCCTCAACTACCTCAAATCCTCTTCAAAATGGTACCATCTCCTTATGCTCGTCAAGAGCTTTCCAACTACTATAAATTTGTCTAAATCTGAGTTCTGGATCAAAAGATATGGCCTCTTATAGTTTTTAAGTCTTCTTCCATAATAATTTCACGTGGCACCCACGTGGCTACTGGCATTGCACCAGCCACATGTTCTTCTAGACTCTCGGCCTATCGGGTCTCGAGACCTTTGCCAATTTTCCAAAGTCTTATGCGTCCAAAGGCCCGATCCGACATGATTTGGCACTCAAGGTATGTAGTCGTGCAATAAGGTGCCACTTTTCCGTCGAGCATTGGTTAGGTGACATCATTCGACGTCCCACCGGATTACTAGACCATCGACCCACCTGAAGTGCCTTCATAAACCTCATCCCTAGACACCCGATCCGGTATGACTTGGCTCCCTAAACATGTGTCCTATCATATGCCAACAACCAACCTTCACCATATTGTGACAAGTAACCACTAGATGTTGGATTATCGGCCCATAGGAGGAATCTCATGTCCATTCTAAACTTAAGGCCCGATCCAGGCCGGACTATCCCTCTAATGTGTGGTGTTGCCATGATCTTCCATGCAACATCCCCTCGTGGCCCTATTAACACCTAACACATGGCCCCCTGACGTGGAGTGCACATCACCATAGAGCACTTTGCTCATCCATTCACGAGATGGCATCTTTCCATAGGAGATTGATTTTGTGACGTCCTCTGACGTCACACTGAATCATCGGGCTATTAGACTTCCCAACACATCCAGGTAAAAAAATCCCCGGTGGTCTAGGGGTCGATTGACTCTCATTGACTCATAACAACAATGGAGGTTTATCCTCCTTAGATCCTACAATCAGGATCTAACGTCACTATTCCAAGGGTACTTTCCCTTTGTTGGGCCCACATCTGAATCATCAATGAGTCCCCTACTAACATGTGGCATGACACGTGGTGTGACATATGGCACATGTACCACTTGACACATGGCAATTATTTACCCTACGGACCTTGTCCAAATATGTCAAATCAACGTGACACATGGCATCTTCTCCGAGTGACACATGGTCAACCCTCATCATGACATGTGGACCACTTGTTGCGTGCCAAGTCACCACCGAGCATCGAATGTCATGTCTTGTCTATGGGAAACTCCCAGTGTCCGAGAATTACAAAGGGATTAGTTAAATTAATCCCTGGGATTACGAGGAGACTAACTAGGTTAATCTCAGGATTACGATCCCGCAAGATATATGGTTGGGGTTTCTCATCAGTAGTTCTAATGACTAGGAATAATTGGTGTTATTCCAAAGGAAATGCCTTTAGTTGGGTCCACACTTGGCACCTGGATGAGCCTCCCACTGATTCGTGGTATGACTCGTGGTGCCCTTACCACATGACACGTGGAACTCTTGTAGATTGACACGTGTCATCGACTTTCCACCTAAACCACCATCCAAAAATTCCAAATTTGGGTAACACATGGCACCACCAAATGGTGATACATGGTCTTCCCACATCACGACACATGGGCCATTCATCGGGTGACACGTAGTCACCGGGTATCAAACATTGACTTTTCCTATGATATAATCTTTGAAAACTCTCGATGCCCAAGATTACGATGAGATTTATTTCCCTAATCACAAGGATTATGAAGTGATTAACTGGTTGATCTCGAGGCTACAACCCCACCAGATATACAACTGAGATCTCCTCTTGGGGAGATCTGACAACTATAAATAAAATCACCTATCCAACAGTCTTGGCCCATTGTGGGCCCCCTCTTAATATCTCAACAGAAATATACGATGGAAATTAACTCATCGATCAACAAATCGATGACCCTCATTACAACAGATCTCGGGCCTCGATATTTATTTTCTTATTGGAAACTATAAAGCACCCGAGACTCTAATGTCGAGATACATCATGTTGATGTGAGGACCCCCTTATAGGATGACATGTGGAGTGCATGGTTCCCACGTGCTCCAGGTTCCGTAATGATCCACGACATAGCTTAAGCTTAATTGAAGAGGGAAATTAACGATCGAGATTTCTTGACTAGAAAATCTGACGATGTGGTTTTTTTTTCCTAAGGTAAGGTCTGAGGAGGACACACATCATCATCTGATGGTTTTTGACATCGAACATCAACTCTTTTCAACCTCGCATATCTAAATACTCTTGAGGGTCTAGGATTATGAGAGGATTAACGAGCTTGATCCCGATGGTTTGATGGTAATCAATCAAATTAACTTCGGGGTTACAACCCTTGACCCTTTCCGCGAGATATACAACTAATATCTCTTGTGCATAGATATGGCGATTGTCGTTTAAAGGTGCCAACATAGGGTTTTAGGCCCGATTTGTTCCCACACATGACCCGTAGTTGAGTTAGTCTTCACCATGTGGAATCCTTGGCTGCACTGTTGACCTATGTGGATTCCACGTCACACATGACCTCGCCTTCATGTTCACGCATATATAGATATATTAAAAGAATTCAAAACCATGCTTGGGAACCCTTCCCATCGGACATTGAGCCACTGACCCTTTCCAAATAAATCGAGGTTAGAAATATTCCAGGGGTCTAGGATCCAATTGACCCCATTTGACCACTATCAACGACGAATATCCATCCTGAGTTTGGTTAAGAGATTGACGACCAATATTTCTCAGTGCTCAGATCTAACGATCGAGATCTTCTCTCTAGTCTATATAATAGATCTACGGTGGGGATATATTACTCCACTGATCCAATGATTAGGGTTTTCTTGTGACCTCCACAGGGTCTAACTAGCCCCTATAGAAAATGGGCGATAGTGATCAACCCTCGTCCCCAGATCTATGGTTAGTATCCTTTCACCCAACCTCCGAGGGTTATGTGACTAGAGTATAGTACCAAGGGTAGGAACCCTGGTCCCCGGTGTTGTACCTTCCAACAAAGCATAACTTAGATGTTGTTCCAGGGGTCTGGTGCTCTAGTAACCCAACGATGATTCTCTTCTGATCTTAATTAACAGATCAACGATTAAGGTCAATCCATCCATCGATCTAACGATCAACGATTACCATAGGGTTACAAGGGATAACCCCTGGTGATTGGCATGGACATGAACGATTGAGATTTGTTCTAGCCCATGAATCAATGGTTGTTGAGTCTAATGAATCAATTAGCACAACACAGGCTTGAGTTTACTAATGAAACAAGTATACATTCCATAAATTTATCACCAGTTACAAGCATTCAATTTACTTACACATATGCACATTTATGAGCAATTACAGGCAATAGTTATTTAGTTCATTCTACACAAAAAATATATGTAATTACTTATCTATTCTGTGAAGCGGTTAACCAACCAACTGACTATGGGTGTTCCCCTTTCCACCCTACCATAGGACCAGAAGCATTCATAGGCTCAATATTATGTCCACCCCCATATCAAGCTATTATACTGCCAAGGAATTTCTTTTATGCTCATCTCTCCTAGCTCATCCCTTTGCGAGGTTTATCAGATGCCTTTTTAGCATCAAGCTCACAGCCTCTATGTCCAAGATGGGTCCTTGAGTTCTTTCCTTCCCCGATATTCCTGACTTCCCCTCTCTTTTCTTGTGTGTCTCCTACACATAAAATCCTGGGAAGGTTCTCGACTTGCCCCCTTCTTTCTGTCAAAAGGCACCCGTGGGTCAATCTTAGCTGCAAAATTGGTAATCTATGGTACTTTTTGTTTGCATCCTCTATTGTCCTTGATAAATTTCCCATGCTTGTATTCACTGGGGGTGGTTGGTCGATCAACTACCAATCCTTCCTCATTACTGATTTGCCTTGATATCGGGGTTGAGGGAAATTCTAAATATTCCTAAAATAATACATCAATAATGTGTCTTGGTCCATTATCCAAATAAACCATTCTCTCATTCCTCTAGTGGTATCATGGCTCATACATTCAAGGCTTCAACCCCACATTCAGTTGTTGGAATTTCAATTAAACAATAATATATTTACATCATTTGTGTGTCATTGCATGGCATCCATAAATCATGATTAATTACATGTAATCATAGGTTTTAGAGAGGGGTTGTTATAATAGGGATCTAATGAAAAATTACAGAAGCTGAGACATAATCTGACCTTAATAGAATTCACATCGACTAAATCCTTGAGGTCCTTGAGAGCCCCCACATCCTCGGCCATCATGCACGCTCCTCCCAACTAGGACGAATATAACATCTCACATACTTGTATGTCCAAATGAAACCTTAGGAAACGATCTTGGCCTCACTGATGTGGTTAATCCAAACCCGTCTTCAGTCCTTTACAGATAGTGGTAATGTCGTGTTACCTTTCAGGTACCTGCAGGTGAGTGATAGATCTTATTTGTGGATAGATCACACAACCAACACCTTTCTCAGAAAAAAAGTGAAGGGGTTTGCATAACTACTTTGATACCATGAAGGGGATAAAAACTCCTTAGGATCACATTGAAACACCAGACACTTCTACAAACAAGAGAGAACAAATGATCTAAACTAAATTTGTTTTTTAATGTACAAGAATGAAGGTTTATTTATACAATGAAATAGGCCCAATAATAGCTATCACCGTTGGTCGATAAGATCACCTACGTGAGCTTACAACTCACAAAACTAATATCCATTGGGACTCAATGCATTGGAACTCCACATATTTATACATTTTGATATATAATTTATTTTTTAAATAAAAAATATATATTTTTTAAACAATTATATTTTTTTAATAATAATATTAATGAATAATAATTAGTAATAACTATTTTCACTATTAATTGTTAATTAAGTGAAATTGAATTATACAAATTTTTCTCTCAAATAAAAAAAAAAAATACATTTATCATCCCGTACCGCCACCCTTCCCCACCCTCATGTGAGGGTGGGGGTATGTTTTACTTTATTATTAACGTCACCCCCACCCTAATATGTTTTACTCTAACACTCCCCACACCCACACCCTCATACATGAGGGTGTGGGTAATATTAGAGTACACCCCCACCCTAATATGTTTTATTCTATTATTACCCTCACCCCCACCCTAATATGTTTTACTCTATTATTACCTCCACCCCCACCCTAATATGTTTTACTCTAATGTTCCCCTTAACCCCACCCTCATATATGAGGGTGGGGGTGCCCTCATTTACGAGAGTGGGGGTGGAGGTAATATTATAGCATAACATATTATTATTTACTCTAATATTACCCTCACCCCCACCCTCGTAAATGAGGGTGGATTATGTTTTACTCTTGTTTTACTCTAATATTATCCCCACCCTCATATATGAGGGTGGATTATGTTTTACTCTATTATTATATCCACACCTGCTCTAATATGTTTTACTCTAATGTTCGCCACACCCCCACCCTCACCCTAATATGTTTTACTATAATGCTCTCCCCACCCCCACCTTGAACGATTATGGAGAGTGATATGTTAGTCAGTAGTGGAAGCACCGGTGGAAGTAGAGGTTGCTACCCTCGAGGCACAGCATTGTTGGTGAAACGATAGCTTTGCTTCATCTGCACTTGTTAGGGTAGGTATAACTGATACTGGGATACCATAAAGAAATTCATTGTGGTTTGAGGTATTCTTAGGGTAGGGAAAGGGAGTCATTTATTATTCCTTTATTTCGAGGGGAGCGTCATGCAGGGGAGCTTCTTTATACCAATTATCCATATTATTCTTATGCCCAATAGTGTACAGGTCATGGTATTGAGGTCCTCCTTCTACCCATCAAGTACAACCTAGTCTACTCCCCATCGCACCTAGAAAGCCAAAAGGGAAACCCATCTTATAGAACCTATCGGTCGACCTACCTATAGACCATTATATGAGGGTGGGGGTGAGGAGAGAATTAGAGTAAAACATATTAGGGTGGAGGTGGGGGTAATAATAGAGTAAAACATAATCCACCCTCATATATGATGGTGGGGGTGAAGGGAGCATTAGAGTAAAACATATTAGGGTGGGATTAATAATAGACTAAAACATAATCAACCCTCATATATGAGGGTGAGGGTGGTGGTGGGGGTAGGGGGAGCATTAGAGTAAAACATAATAGGGTGGGAGTGGGAGTAATAATAGACTAAAACATATTACAGTGCATGTGCGGGTAATAATAGAGTAAAACATAATCCACCCTCATATATGAGGGTGGGAGTGTGGGGAGAATTAGAGTAAAACATAATATGTTTTACTCTAATATTACGTGGGAACATTAGAGTAAAACATATATGAGGGTGGGGAAAATTAGAGTAAAACATAATATGATTTACTCTAATATAAGGGTGGGCGTGGAAGGAACATTAGAGTAAAACATAATATGATTTACTCTAATATTACCCCCACCGCCACCCTCACCATCATATATTAGGGTGGAGGTAATAATAGAGTAAAACATATCACCCTCATATATGAGGGTGGGGTATGTATTGCTCTAATATTTCCCCCACCATCACCCTCATATATGAGGGTGGGGTATGTATTACTCTAATATTTTCCCCACCATCACCCTCATATATGGGTTGGGGGTTGGGGGAATATTAGAGTAAAACATAATCACCCTTACCCTCATATATGGGGGTGGGGGGAATATTAGAGTAAAACATATATTATGTTTTACTCTATTATTACCCCCACGCCCACCCTGAGGGGAATATTAGAGTAAAACGCATATTTTGTTTTACTCTATTATTATATCCACCCCCATATGTGTTTTAGTCTATTATTACCCCGACTCCCACACTCATATATGGGGTGTGGGAGTGGAGGTGGAGGTGGAGGTAATAATAGAGTAAAACACAATATGGTTTACTCTATTATTTTCCCCACCCCCATATGTGTTTTACACTATTATTACCGCCACAACTACCCCCACCCTCAAGTAATAATAGAATAAAACATAATATGTTTTACTCTATTATTATCCCCACCCCCATATATGAGGGTGAGGGTGGCCGTAATAATAGAGTAAAACATATTATATTACCCCCACCCCCATATGTGTTTTACTCTATTATTACTGTCACCTCCGCCTCCACCCCCAACCCTCATATATTGGGGTGGGGATGGGAGTAATATTAGGGTAAAACATAATATGTTTTACTCTAATATTACCCTCCACCTTGGTGGGGGGTGATATTAGAAAAAACATAATATGTTTTACTCTATTATTACCCCCACCCGAATATGTGTTTTACTCTATTATTACCGCCACCCCCACTCCCACCCTCACCCTCATATATGGGGGTGGGGGTGGGAGTGGGGGTAATAATAGAGTAAAACATATTATATTACCCTCACCCCCATATGTGTTTTACTCTATTATTACCGCCACCTCCATCCCCACCCTCATATATGGGGGTGTGGGTGGGCCCCCCACCCCCATATATGAGGGTATATAATATGTTTTACTTTATTATTACCTTCACCCTCATTCCCATATATGAGGATAAAGGTGATTATGTTTTACTCTAATATTCCCTCAACCCCCACCCCATATATGAGGGTGGGGGGAATATTAGAGTTATTACCCTCACCTTCACCCCCACCCCCATGGGGGTGGGGGGAATATTAGAGTAAACATAACATGTTTTACTCTATTATTACTCATATCCCCACCCTCATATATGAGGGTCAAGGAGGTGAGGTATTAGAGAAAACATGATATGTTTTACTCTATTGTTACCCCAACCCCTTGGGGTGGAGGGAATATTAGAGTAAACATAATATGTTTTACTCTATTATTACTCATATCCCCACCCTCATATATGAGGGTTAAGGAGGTGGGGTATTAGAGAAAACACGATATGTTTTACTCTATTGTTACCCCAACCCCCCACCCTCATATGAGGGTGGAGGTGGAGGGTAATAATAGAGTAAAACATGTGAGGATGGGGGTGGTGGTGGAGATGGCGATGGGGGATAATATTAGAGTAAAACATATGAGGGTGGGGCTGGGGTAGTATTAGAGTAAAACATACTCTAATATTACCCCTCATGGGTAATAATATAGTAAGACATATTATGTTTTACTCTAATACTACCCCCCACCTCCACCTTGCAGATCGGGGGTAATATTAGAGAAAACATAATATGTTTTACTCTATTATTCCCCTCATAATATGTTTTACTCTAATATTACCCCCCACCTCCACCTTGGTGGGGGGTAATATTAGAGAAAACATAATATGTTTTACTCTATTATTTCCTCGACCCCCACCCTCATTTAGAAGAGAATAATAAAGTAAAACATATTATGTTTTCTCTAATATTACTCCCCACCCCCACCTATATGAGGGTTAAGGGGGTAATAATAGAGTAAACATAATATGTTTTACTCTATTATTACCCCCACCACCACCCCTACCCTCATACCCCCACCTTCATATATGAGGGTCAAGGAGGTGGGAGGTAATATTAGAGAAAACACGATATGCTTTACTCTGTTGTTATCCCCACCTTTGTTACTCTATTGTTACCCACTCCCCCACCCTCATATATGAGGGTCAAGGAGATGGGGGGTGATATGTTTTACTCTATTGTTACCCCCACCCCCAATGGGGGTAATATTAGAGTAAAACATAATATGTTTGACTCTAATATTACCCCCTACCCCAATATGAGATGAAAGTGAGGGGTAACAATAGAGTAAAACATAATACGTTTTACTCTAATATTACTCCTATGAGGGTGGGGGGAATATTAGAGTAAAACATATTATGTTTTACTCTAATATTCTATCCACATCACCTTCATATATAAGGGACCCCACCCTCATATAAGAGGGAATAATAGTGTAAAACATATTATGTTTTTTCTAATATTACCCCCCACCCCACCTATATGCCCCCACCTATTAAAACATATTATGTTTTTTCTAACATTACCTCTCACCCTCACCTTCATATTATTACCCCCACCCTCATATATGAAAGTGAGATTACCTCATATATGAAAGTGAGATTAAGAGATTAATAAAATAAAATATATTATGTTTTCTCTAATATTGATAGCACACCCTTAATATATGAAGGTTGGAAATAAAAATAATAATAAAGAAAAACTAGTTCCATGACAATCAAAGATAACAGCGCATGTAAATATTGTATAGTTTATATGTCAATTAAATGACAGGCATATATGAAATAGTTACGGCGGAGACTAGTTATTATCGTAATCTCGGTAACAGGGATTTTGTCTTTTGTAATTACGAAGGATGCAATCCAAATGGTTTTCTTGTAAAACGTATTGGGATTTGTTATTTGTAATTCTCCAAACTGCATTACAGTACATTAAAGCAACCATTACAGGACATTAAAGCAGCATTAGAACTCCAAAGCAGCGTACTATATCCAATGCACCAATGAAAGGATACAGGTTGAGAAAAATACAGAAACCATCTGTGAATTATTTGGAAGCTTTATTAAATCTTCTGTGAAGAATGCTTCCTCAAACTCGTGTAAGAGATGGAGACATGACAGGTGCTCAAGTTTCCCCGCCCTCGCAGCTCCAGAGCTTTTACTAAATTAAGAAAGGCCAACAAATGAGAAACCTATTTCAGCACAAGTGAATCTTGCATGATTTCCAAGTACGTTTTTCGCTGCGGAACAACATGACACTAATAATAACAACAACAACTTGTTGGCCGCGAGTTCTTGCAATTTTTTCCCTGAGCTGAATTGAAATGGTTCGGTTCCCGTATCATATTAATCGGAATTTTATGTCAACAAATTTAATGGTTTCTGTATCATACAGATTGGAATTTATGGCAGGATCCCTGTACTATGTATGGACCCATGGTATGGTTACATGTATATAAGCTGTCATGTGATAAGGAATGTATATAAGCTGTCAGTGGGCTAATTCTGGAGTAATCTTTCTTTCGGCAGGTTTTTGGTAAATCCAGAACTCTGATGATTTGGTTTTCTGGTGATGTCGTTAAAATTTTTTGATTAATCCAGAGTTTTGATCGATTTTTTAAGTATTTGGGTTGGTTTAAAATGGGGAAAACTCCTTGAAATAAGTTTCTCAAATACATGAAACTTTGATCCTTACAAAACTCAAACTACTCCTCAAAATTTGGCTTCTATAATTCTTACAAAACTCAAACTACTCCTGAAAATATGACCAAACCCATTTTTTTTTAACTGAAAAGGAGTCTGTTTGCTCCCAAATTAACTTACTCCATGTGATAATGAGGTTAGGCGACGCACAAATGCATACTTGTTGCAGGAGATCAGGAGATGTGTTCAACGAAGCACATGACGGTGACAGTAAGCGCACGACGGTCACAAATGCAGGAGGCCTGTAGCTAGAAAAGAGGATTAATGGCATTGGCATTTGTGAGGCGACGTGCTTAACGTTCACCATAATTTTTAACCTACCCCCAACCTATCAATCTTGTACTAGTAAATGATAACAGTGACGGCCTTAAAAATTACTGACACAGGGTGAAGAAAAGAGTGGGATTATTGAGCGCTTGTCATCGTTATATAAGAAAATGTGGATATGTGAAAATGGAGGTTTCCTGTGTGAGGGAGACCTAATTCCATCGAGAAGAAAATGAGGCAAGAAAGGTGGGAAATGATAAATCCCGAGTACGCTACTCCCATGTTTTGCCCATCTCCACCTCCGTCCGATTGCAGCGCCTCTCCTGCACGCTCCAGCACGGCCTCCGCTATGTGTCCCTGGACACCGTTTCCTACATCGACACCGCCCTTCAAAWCCTCCCAAMCCGATTCTTTCAGATGCATTACTTCKATGCTCAACCCAAGCGGCCAGATATATTCCCTCGCAGCTRCTGTCGGCGAGMTTCTTTACACGGGCTCYGACAGCAAGACCATAAAAGTATGGAGACTYCCGGATTTCGAAGAGCATGATCGCCTCAAGTCCGGGTGCGGCCACGTGAAGGCTGTCATCGTTGCCGGCGATAAAATTGTGAGCGCTCATGGGGAYAACAAGCTACGCGTGTGGCGACGGTCGCGCTCCAATCMCAATGTCCAYAGGCGCATGGCCACGCTCCCGACGCTTAAGATATTCCAGAATTTCTTCAAGCCGTTGTTAAGCGACAACACGGGCAACGGCAACAGCAGAGCTAAACACTCGGATGCCGTGACTTGCCTTGCATATGATGCAAACGACGATTTGCTTTACTCGGCGTCGTGCGATAAGACGGTGAAGGTCTGGAAACTGTCGGAGGCCAAGTGCATTGAGACGATCGAAGCTCACAGCGAGGCCGTGAATGCCATCGTTGTTAGGGCCGACGGGGTTGTGTTCACCGGATCGGACGACAGCAGGGTGAAGGTATGGAGGCGGGGTTGGGGGCGACGGAAGCACGACCTGATCACGACTCTTTACATGCAACGGTCGTCCGTGAAAGCCCTCGCCCTCGGCGCGGGCGGCATGCCCGTTGTCTACGCGGGATGTTCCGATGGCTATATTCATCACTGGGAGAATGACCAAATCTCAGAATGGGTATATCATTACGTGGGTTTTCTTCGAGGGCACGTTCAGTCCGTTCTTTGCCTGGCCACAGTGGCGGATCTGTTGTTTAGTGGCTCGGCTGACACAACGATTCGCGTTTGGAAACGAGAAGCGGGCGGCAGGGGACTGTCTTGCTTGGCAGTCATGGAGGGGCACAGAGGCCCCGTTAAATGCATCGCTGCCTCCTCCCATTCTAATAGCAGCAACGTGTTTATCGTTTACAGCGGAAGCCTTGACGGAATGGTGAAGGTCTGGTTGGGTTGTATGGAAAGCACCACAGATTCTGGTCTTCCGACCACGGACCACGACCACGATGTCACCAGTACCGACGACTATTTTGTACTCCGCAAGGCCGAGGAGGAGGAGGGGGAAGTGTAGATCATATTCACAATTCAGGTTATGTTTATTGGAAGTAGTTTAATCTTTTAGCTGTAAACTGTAGCATAGCATACAACTTTTCAGAAGTTTCATATGTAAAATGTTGAAACGTACATAAAAAGACAAAGCCCAGTAGTATTCACTGGCTGGGTATTTTATTATGGGCTTTGTCTAGTTGTTCAATGAAATGGTATTTTTACTTAATACAAAATTATCAATTTTTGTTGTTTTAAATTCATTTTTGAATATAGAAATGGAATCAGAATGCTGAAAACTCTTAGAGTATATGGAATGCTGAAAACTTTTAAACTAGCATAGTCACTAACTCGCGGTTGCGGTTGAGAACGTCGAAAGGTATCGGCTGAGAATGTGTATCTCAATTTAAAACGTCTGTGGTAATTCGTTTGTGGTAATCTGAAAAGTTTGGATTATGCAAAAATAATCACTCAAAACTACTAATCTAACTATTTTGAACAAATAAAAAACAAAAAACATGACTAGATAAAAGCCATTTCTTAAAACTTTTAGACTAAAGCTTTTATTATGTTTCTTCAACATAAGATCAAGAATTTGGTCTTTAACCAAGAGGTATTTATGTACTTGATAGAAAGTTGTTGTATAAAATTGTAGTTGAAATAGGAAGGATATATAAATATTGTGACAGTTAGATTGATTGTATGTATACAGTAATAACATAAATCAATATAAATTCATATCATATTCAATTATTGCAGTAGTTTTAAATTTGTATGAATATTTAATAATTAATAAATTTAAAATTAAATATAAACTCAAATAATTAGTAAAATAAAAATATTTTCGTTGATTGTCACATATATATATGCAGTCCACTTTAACATCTTAATGGGAACTTTAAGCAAATTACTTATAAAACATATGTTATATGTATTAAAGCATTCAGTGGTGATTGTATCTATATAGAAATATGAAATCTGCTGTGTTAATGAGCTTGGGTATGTGTTGTTCAAATCTGTTGATTATATTTAATATTTTTTTGTTTAATTTATTTTTTTGTTTTTATTTGAGTATGTAGGTTTTTACAGTTTATTATAATGCTAAAAATTAATGGATAAAAACTGTGTATAGAGTTTTGGAAAGTCCAACTTTTCAAATACACACTCCACCTATAATAAAAACATAAAAAAACTAATAAAATGTAAAAAATATGTTGAATTGAGATTTTTAAACATATTGAAGAATGTTTTTTGTTTTTGTTTTTTTTTCCAATTTGAAAAGTGCATTTTTCTTCCCATAGTTTGGTCTAATATCAAAGAATAACAAAGAGACGATTACCGAAAGGTGTACACCTATTGACAATGGGCACATTTAATAGGTTATTAGTTTTTAATACGTTTTCTATGGACGAGATTAAATATGCCTAAAATATTCTTAGTCGTCACAATAAATGAATGGCTCTGATTTCATCCATTAACTTCCGAGCTGTTATAAAAACATCCGTTTATATGTTTACTTTTTTACATTTACCTAATCGTGTTTAAAATTTATTGTGTTCACTAATTTATTGCCAAATGTACTAAAAAATATCAAGGTATTCCCACAGTAGTAAGATTTTGGCGTTTCATGTTTCTGATGGCTGACTGACTTTGGAAATAAGCGAATTAGGGTTTGTTTGAAAATAAATATGCCTTTCTGCGTTAATCAGCCACATAATTGTGGCTGTGCTAGTGATATCTTACAATTACAATAATGTAAGCTATTTTAGGTTGTGTGTTTGCGGCTCGGAAGAGAGTAAGGTAACTAACCGGTGGAGATCGATGTCCTCTCGGGCTTTGCCAATCACTTGCCCCTTCGGATTCGTGACAGAATCAGTACCTTCCTTGCCCGGGTGGCTCGTCTCCCCAGGTTCTACAGATCTCCAGTGGTTGCGGCCCCATTCCACTCGTGCAGCCCTAAGCTTGATCTCTCGTGTGTAGGTCGAATCCGCTCGACCGAATCAGGTACGAATCCGGTACTGAATTGTATTGACGAAGCACCCCTCTATTGAATTGTACGAATCCGTTTATTAGACAGCTTTGGCTGCTTTATTCTTTTTTCTTTTTGCACAGTTAGTTTCATTGGTGCGATGGCTGTGAAGAATGAGTGCTAAGTATTGTGTTTTAAAAAAAATTGAAAGATAACGTTTATTTTCTGGATAACTTTTAAAAACTAGCATGGGAAAGATAACCTTTTTTTTCTTCATAATTTAAAAAAAAAAATGAAAGATGATGTTTTTTTTGTGGTTGGTGAATCCCCAAAGGTTTTGATTGGTAAAATTCCCAACGAAGTAAAAAATTGGTGGGTAGATAAAAAAAACCTAATTGACACAAGGCCCATGAAAATCCCTGGTTTAGTAAATAATTGACTGAATTCACATTAGGCTAGCGAGGAACTATGAAAGGGTTGGAATTAAGTTTGCTAATCATTTGAATGTGGTAATTAGATGGTCACACAATATGTTTTTAATCATATTAAGTAAATGTTAAAAAATAAACATGTAACTGACGCCAAAGTTTGAAAGTGATAATATGTTTTCTCTATTATTAGCCCCACCCTCATATATGTATTATGTTGGGGAGGGTTGTATCTTACTTCCATTGTTAGGAGTTGATTCTCCTTTTGTTTCCATCATAGGCACTACTTGCATGCATGCATGCTTACCTTCTTCCGGCTTATTTAGCTACCACCCTCATATATGAAGGTGGGGGAATAATAGAGAAAACTTAATACCCTCATATATGAGGGTGAGAGTGAGGGGAATAATAGAAAAAACTTGAGGGTGAGAGTGAGGGGAATAATAGAAAAAACTTGAGGGTGGGGGTTGGGGGAATAATAAAGAAAACTTAATAGTTGTTGGAATAATGCTTACAATAGAATTGGTTTGGGTTTGGTTTGAATTTGTTGGAAGTTGTTGAGAGATTCTCTCAACCTCTCTCTATGTTTAGAATAAGTTGGATCTGAATCCAACTATATAATTGTGCAGAAATGAAAAAGTAATACGAGTATTATTGGTGTGTAATTTGTGAATCATGTATGCTCCTTTATTTTCTTATATGGTATCAGTTGGGCTTAATCCCTCATGGAAGTGCCCAGGAAGATGTAATAGCCATTGGAGTTGATTCTCTGTAAATATGTTTGAGAGTGGAGTGTTTTATTTTTTGTATGAGAGTTCTTGTGTGTGTTTAATTTGAGATCGTCGAGTATCTGAAATCGTGTATTCCTTTACAGTTTGCACAGACGAAAAATTTGAATCTGCTCATGGGTTGTACAAGGCACATCGGGCTTGCACACAGAATGAAACCATTGATGTTGTGTGGTGGAGCTTCCCCAACAGATCACTGCAAATTCACAACCTCAATTTTGCAAAGAAGCTTGCAACCAAGGGCATCATTGTCATGTTTGTTAATGCAGAATCATGCCATGCCAGGAGCTCGGGCCTCGATATCCGATCTGCTCACTTTGGCGATGGATTGTTTGTGAAATTCGATAGATCGTTGAATCATGACGATTTTATGGAATTCTTGCGAATTAATATGATAGTGCACGTAGAGGAGTTCATCGCCCATGTCTCATGTTTCAATGTTAACATTTTTTTTGTTTGGTCGGATCACGTAGCAAAGAAATTTGAGCATTCCAAATTTTCGAGACATGAGCTATGTCTATGAATCTGTATAGAACATGGCTTCAACAATTGTTGAGTTTCGATGCTTTGTTGTTCGTGATAGAAAAGAACGCCACGAAGATGGCTTCTAGATCAGAGTGTTCACAAATTTATTTTTTGATGGCTACGAGATTCTGTAGATTGCAGAGTTATTGTGTGGTGTTATGTGTTTTAAAATGTATTTATAAAATTATGTATTATTGTTATATTTGGGTTTGTAAAATTACAATATGAAGAACCAATTATTGAATAGAGTAACACAATTTAAATTAACAGTTCTCGATGTTCTTCAGTGATGAGAGAACACATTGTTGATTTGATTAATTTTACAATCTATTATATGTTGGAGATTCGTGTTGTACTTCGGTGCTTCAAGACCACTAGTTACAGGGTATACTGTTGTAGATGTGTTTAAAGAAGGTCAGTTGTATGATTGACTGCTGAAAATATCCAGTAATTAGATCACTATCCTTTATAACTGTTGAAATTTTCTCTTCGGAAGAATTCCACAGAGGGTAGTGTATCCATAGGATAATTCAGTATCAAGATTGTCCTTGAGGAGGTCGATAAGCGTCAATTCTACAAATTTCGTCAATAATGGTCAGAAGTGTTGTTATCTTAAATGAGTTGAAAGGGAAGCTCGAAGTTGTGGAGAAGAAAGAGCGTATACCAAAAGATTTCAAAGTGGATAGGAGTGTTGATGAAGACCATATCAAGACAAATATTTATGTTGAAATTTGAGTATTGTAATTATGATATAATATTTGTAATGTAAGCTTTATGGGAGGATGTTGGAATAATGCTTACAACATAATTGGTTTGGGTTTGGTTTGAATCTGTTGGAGGTTGTTGAGGGATTCTCTCAACCCCTCTCTCTATGTTTAGAATAAGTTGGATCTGAATCCAACTATATAATTGTGCAAAAATGAAAAAGTAGTACGAATATTATTGGTGTGTAATTTGTGAATCATGTATGCTCATCTATTTTCTTATAATAGTTTTCTCTATTATTGGGGAATAATAGAGAAAACTCAATACCCTCATATATTAGGGTGAGGGTGAGAAGAATAATAGAGAAAACTTGAGGGTGAGGGTGTGGGTTGGGGGAATAATCGAGAAAACTATTTGGGAATAATAGAGAAAACTTAATAGTTTTCTCTATTATTTCTTCCACCCCACCCTCACCCTCATATGTAATCAATAGTGATAACAACGTAATGAAAAAGGTTATACATATTACTAGTAGTTGTGCTAACATGTTACAC
>ML788989.1:24071-58590 GCA_009831015.1 Picea engelmannii
TATATATATATATTAGTTTGTTCGTGACTTGCAGGATTAGCTTGTGTCTTGAGAAATTGTGATATAGGGGTATTTGAAATGTTAAAATCACTTGGGGATTGTACTCAGTCTGAGCCATACCAATTCTTAATATGATTGAGTTTTTGGTGTCTCACAAGTTTTGAACCGATAATTTCACATCACAGAATGCTTTAACAGAACACTTTGTCACCGATTGTCCTACACCCCAAAGACTAGAATACTATTTTTGTTGCTTTGCTAACACTATCCTTAATGAGTTTGCATATAATTATAAATATTTCAATAAAAAAATTCCCAAATTCCCAAATTTCTTTGCACAAATGGAAAAAATATCATAAATAAGTTAAATGTAAAAATGGAGTAAATGTATGATCATAAAGAAATTTTTCTCTATTTTCTATTTTAACTAAGATTCTTTGAGATAGGAAATAAGAAACATAAATGATAAACAATGAACTATATTATCTTAAAATCTCACTATACAAATAATAAATAAAGAAAAACAACGAATTATCTCAGGTTGTTATATTTCTGAAATTATAAGTAGTACACGTTTTGAACTAAGTTCAAACATGTGTTTTTAGTTAAACAATCATATTCAAAGATTTCATTGTCTAAATTATTGAATATCATTTATTGAATTGGAAATAATACATAGTAAAAAATTTCAAGTAAAGTTAAAAAATTAACAATATGGCATACAATATTACAAGTTTTCTTCTATAAAAGATGACATAATAAACATTTTTTTTAGAAAGTCATTATATTTATTTTCTTAGCACATCAAAATTTAGTAAAATGTGTGGAATTGAAGAGAAAATATAACAAGATATTAGTAAAATGTGTGGAATTTAAGAGAAAATATAACAAGATATTATAGGATTTGTTTTTTTCACATCAAAATTTAGTAAAATGCGTGGAATATAACAAGACATTAATAAAATGTGTGGAATTTAAGAGAAAATATAATAAGATATTATAGGACAAAATTTTAGGCTCACATGTATAGCAATTTTGGAGTTACATCAATTACAACATCAATTACAAGTTTGATGGTAGGATAGTCCCCAAATTAGGGCTTAAAATGATATGCTATCTTCAAATTTGCATAACTTTTTATTGGAAAGTTTAATTTAGGTTATTCAAAATTCCTTGGAAGGAAGAAAAATAAATGAACATATTGAGAAAATGAGTGAAAATATTTGGGATAAATATTGGGAAGATAATGATGTTATAAGCCAAGGGTTTTGACTAAATCCTAAGTGTCCAAGACAAGAAAAAATGGTAATTACAATATTTTTTGGAGATAAAGATTGGAGTGGTCATGTAGAATGGTTGAATATTTCAAAGGAAAAGTTCATTAGTCCTATTGGTTCAATTTTTTATTTGGATGATGAAACTCGAGAATGATTTATGAGTCTTGATAGTTAAAATCTTTAAGTGCAAGATATGATAGATCTGCTTCAGATATTTTATTTTTTGCAATTGTACGGTCACGGTTGCGAGTGACCTGTGCACACAAAGTGACCATAGTCGTGGTCGTGAGTTTTATGTGCACATAGAGTGACCACATTCCCTTTGGTCGCGATTTTCCAAATTATAGGGCACGACCACCTTAAGGATTGCATTACATAGTGTGACCAACTCTTTAGTCACTCTATGTTTCTTTGCGAGTTGTGACCGATAGCAATGTGATAACTAATAGATATTTTATAGACTCCGCAGCAGTGATTGGTGTTTGAGAGGGAGGTCTATATAGATTTTTAGGATGACCAAACCAGGAATTAGTACATGGAAACATCAGTTTGTGTGAGCTATGGCATCAAATATTTTCACACTTACATTATAGGGATTTACTAACATTGAACAGGATGGTCACGGGACTTCTAGATCTTCAAGTAGAGCATGATGGTATTTGTCGAGGATGTGCACTTGGAAAGAATGCCAAGGGATATTTTTAGAGAGGTAAGTATCTAGTACATATCCATAGATGAGAAGATTGTGTACATTCTCACCAAGCCTCTGTCTAGAGTGAAGTTTGAATACTTCATAGACAAGCTTGGCATCATGCAGAATCTCTCCCTTATTGAGAGGGAGTGTTGATGTTTCAACATCGGGTAGACATTCTCCCAGACTATTCATGTTTATTTGACCAAGGGAGGATGATACATTCATGCATGGGGCTATGCTAGTGATGAATGGCCCGAGATGTTGATGGTTCTCCAGTTAGCAGCATCAGGCAGACATTCTCCCATATTGGTCATGCTGATTTGACCAAGGGAGAATGATACATTCACTCATGGGGCTTTTCTAGTGGTGAATGGCCTAGGCATAGTGTTTCTCCTGACGAGGAGTGGATAGACTAGAGGTGCTCTCACATTTTCTTCTTAGGATGGAGTGATCTATATTAATTAGACGTGCATGTGAGGAAATAATCATCAACATAAATATAATATACAAATAATATATTTATAATATAATGTATAAATATAAATAATCAATAATTAATAATTAATTAATGAAAAGATAATAATGGAAAAGACATGTCCATTAATGAAAGGGCACTCTGCCCAAGTATATATGTCAAGGCCCTCAATTTTAATATATCATCTCATATAATATTTACTTACAATAACCTCTCATCAAGATCGTTAAGTCTTGTTGAGGTTTTCAATGTGTAATTATTCTATGATAACAGTAGCATTTAAATCATAAGGCCATAATTATCGGATATGGAAATCAGAAAATTCAACATGGTATTAGAGCTAGTATAAGTCTTTTCCGAAGCTAGTTAAAAGATTTTAGTGCCAAATCTGATAGATCTGCTTTATATCTTTTATTTTTTGCAATTGTGCGTTCGTGGTCATGAGCGACCTATGCACACAGAGTGACCACGGTCGTATTCGTGAGTGGTCTATTCACACAAAGAAACCACATTCCCTTTGTTCACGATTTTCCAAATTACAGGACATGATTGCCTTCAATATTGCACTACATAGTTTGCTCCATGTTTCTTTGCAAGTTGCGACCGGTCGCACTATGATAACTAACATAGTTGTTATAGACTTCGTAGCAATGATTGGTGTTCAGGAGGAAGGTCTATATAGATTGTTGAGACGACCAACCCATGCATTAGTACACAAAAACATTAGTTTGTGTTAACTATGGCATCAGAGATTTGCATGCCTACATTATAGGGATTTATTAGCATTGAAGAGGATGATCACAGAACTTCCAAAGCTTTAGGTAGAGAATTATGGCATTTTCATAGGATGTGCACTTGGAAATAATTCCAAGGGATATTTTTAGAATAGTGAAGCTCCAATACATATCCACAAATGAGAAGATTGTGGACATTCTCACCAAGCCTATGTCTATATTGAAGTTTGAATACTTCATAAACAAGCTTGGCATGATGCAGAATGTCTCCCTCATTGAGAGGGAGTGTTAGTGTTTCAGCATCGAGCAAACATTCTCCCATATTATTTATGATGATTTGACCAAGGGAGGATGATCCATTCACTCGTGGGGCTATGCTAGTGGTCAATGCCCCATGATGTTTATGGTTCTCTAGTTAGCAATATGGATAGAAATTATCCCTGCTTGGTCATTTTGATTTGACCAAGGGAGAACAATACATTCACTCATGGGGCTTTGCTAGTGGTGAATGGCCTATACTTATTCTTTGTCCTGACGAGGATTAGATAGACTCGAGGTTCTCTCACATTGTTTTCTCCATGATGGAGTGATATATATCAATTAGACGTGCATGTGAGGAAATAATCACCAACATAAATATAATATATAAATAGTGTATTTATAATATAATGTATAAATATAAATAATCAATAATTAATTAATTAATGAAAAGACAAAAATGGAAAAGACATGTCTATTAATGAAAGGGCAATCCGCCCAAGTATATATGTCAAGGCTCTCAAATCTCATATAATATTTACTTACAATAACCTCTCATTAAGTTCGCTAAGTCGTGTTGAGGTTTTCAGTGTGTAATTATTCTATGATAACAGTAGCACATAAATCATAAGACAATAATTATTAGGTATAAAAATTAAAAAAATCAACATGGTATCAAAGATAGTATAAGTCTTTTCCAAAGCTAATTAAAAGATTTCAATGCCAAATCGAATAGATCTGCTTCAAATATTTTATTTCTTTCAATTGTATGGTCGTGGTTGAGAGTGACTTCTGCACACAAAGCGACCACGGTCATGGTCATAAGAGGTTTGTGCACACAGAGCGACCACATTCCCTTTGGTCACAATTTACCAAATTATAGGGCATGATTTCCTTAAGAATTTCACTACATAATGTGACCAGCTCTTTTGGTCACTCTCTATTTATCTACAAGATGCGATCGATCATAGTGTGATAACTAACAAAAATACTATAGACTCCACAACAATGATTAGTGTTCGAGAGGAAGGTCTATACAGATCGTTGGGACGACCAGCCCAGGAATTGGTGCATGACAACATCATTTTGTTTTAGCTATGACATCGAAGATTTTAACACTTACATTACATGGATTTACCAACATTGAAGAGGATGGTCACAAAACTTCTAGATATTCAGGAAGAGCATGATGGAATTTGTAGAGGATGTGCACTTGGAAAGAATGCCAAGGGATCGTTTCATAGTAGTGAAGCTCCAATACATATCCACAGATGAGAAAATTGTGGACATTCTCACCAAGCCTCTGTCTAGAGTGAATTTTGAATACTTCAAAGATAAGCCTGGCATGATGCAAAATGTATCCCTCGTTGAGAGGGAGTGTTGATGTTTCAACATCGGGAAGAAATTCTCCTAGATTATTCATGTTGATTTGACCAAGGGAGGTTGATACATTCACTCATGTGGCTATGCTAGTGGTGAATGGCCTGAGATGTTGATGGTTCTCCAGTTAGCAACATCGTTCAGACATTATCCTAGATTGGTCATGCTGATTTGACCAAGGGATAATGATACATTCACTCACAGGAATTTTCTAGTGGTGAATGGCCTAGGCGTAGTCTTTCTCTTGATGAGGAGTGAATAGAATCGAAGTGCTCTCACATTTTCTACTCCAGGATGGAGTGATCTATATTAATTATACATGCATATGAGGAAATAATCATGAACATAAATATAATATATAAATAATATATTTATAATATAATGTATAAATATAAATAATCAATAATTAATTAATTAATGAAAAGACAAAAATGGAAAAGACATGTTTATTAATAAAAGGGCACTCCACCAAAGTATATATGTTGGGGCCCTCAATTGTAATATATCATCTCATATAATATATACTTACAATAACCTCTCATCAAGTTCGCTAAGTCTTGTTGAGGTTTTCAGTGTGTAATTATTCTATGATAATAATAGAATTTAAATCATAAGGCAATAATTATCAAATATTAAAATCATAAAATTCAACACTTCCAACACAGGTTGGATAGGAATTCTACTTGTTGGGACTTTAGAAATTGTACAATTGCAGCACAAATTTTCCCAACAACCAAAAGACTTGCTTCATTGATGAATTTCAAAAAATGCGTCACTCCCAAGCATGCAACCTATTTCTTCATGAGATTACAACTCCAAACAACAACCAAACATGCCCACAACAACTACCTTCAATATTCAACACTCAGAACTTCATTGTTGACCAAAAAAATCCATGTAAAAACAATTCTCTATGCAAAAATGTGAATGCATAATTATGGTCTCCTACCCATACAAATTTCCTCTCTTTCTCTTTCTTACTCGACTTGCACTCTTCCCCAAGATGACTGTACTCAACCCCCATGCTCTCAATAACTATGGGAAGTGAATCTCACACCAACCCTCTTACATGAATTCAATGATTGGGATCTAAAACACTCAACATTTAATGGAAGGTTCATGGTAAGTATAATTTAGAAAGAAAAGGTTTGGGTTTATTAAACCTGGGTAATATCTCCCCCTTGGACCCCTTCCCTCTATTGTGGATACTTATCCCCCAAGTATTTGTTTGTGTCCATCTGCAACTGGTGATATATTTTATTCATTATATTTCAATTTACATCATTTACATATTGACTCTTAGATATGCATCACATTTACAATATACATCGCTTGGCTCTTGGACACATACTACATTTACAATATGCATATCTAGTTTTGGGTTTGAAAATGGGGATGTTACATTCCCCTACTCCTACAAAATTCATTGTACTCAGTGTACATAACCATACAGTTTACACATTGACTTATATAAAAACATTACATCAGAATACTTGATAATTCTGCAACTTAATGACTCACACAACAATTACAACCAACAAATATCTTTTCCCCTCAACCCACACATTGGGTTGAGAGGAAATCTCAGAGTTGTGGCTCTAGAAACTCCAACTTCCAAAATGGAGTCTTCATTCACTTATGTACAAATGTATATTCATTTTTCTTCAAAATTTGCAAAACTTTGTGGGTATGCTTCCTGCATGGCTTCCTCGTTCTCCCATGTAGTGTCTTCAAGACTGTAGTAGGTCCATTGAACCTTTACCAAGTCAATGGATTTTTCCCTAAGCACTTTGATTTTCAGGTCCAAGATGCACACTATTTCCACCCGGAAATCCCCTTCGTGTTCCACCTAGATCACATTCCAATCAATCACATGATTATGATCAGGTACATAATTTTTTAATAAATACACATGGAACACATTATGAATTCTCATGGATGCAAGTAATGCTAGCATGTATGAAACTATCCCTATCTTGTCTAATATCTCAAAAGGCCCACAATATCTTACTGCTAACTTCGGGCAACTTCCCAATTTCAGCGAGCTCCTCTTGGCTTTAACTTTTAAAAACACATTCTCTCCCATTTTGAATTTTCGATGTGTTTTTATTTTATTGGCATAACTATTTTTCCAATCTTGTGCAATTTTCAAATTCTTCCCAATCTTTACCATATGTTCTTCCATTTCCTTTAACAATTTCGTCTCAATCATGGCTCTGTTTGTTGGGTTATCCCAACTTACTAGTGTGTTTCATTTTCTTCCATATAATTCTTCAAATGGGCTCATCTTTAATGATTCTCAATACTCATTATTGTAGGAAAACTCAACTGAATGGATATAGTCCTCCCACCTAGAAGGCTTATTCATTACATGCATTCTTAACATATCTTCAATTATCCGATTAATCCTTTCGGTTTGCCTATCTAATTTTGGGTGATATGATGTACTAAGATTCATATTGGTTCCAAATCCTTTAAATAACCCCTTCCAAAAATTGGAAGTGAACCTAAGATCTGTTTCCAACACTATTTCCTTAGGTACACCATGTAGCCTAGAAATTTCTCTCATTGAAATTTCTGCAATATTGGATACCTTATGTGTTACTTTCACAGGAATGAAATGCATATTCTATGTAATCTTGTCCACCACTACCATGATGGAATCATGTTGTCTTGTTGTCCTAGGAAATTTGGTAATGAAATCAATAGTAACAACTTCCCATTTCCATTTAGTAATGGGAAATGGTTGCATCAATCTGATTGGATGTTGATGCTTAGCCTTTACCTTTTGACACTCCATGCATCTGGAAAAATTACCAGTGAAATATTTCTTCATACCAGGTGTTGACACTCAGAACTGAAATGGGCTACAACAAATCAATCCCGAGGCAACCTCGAACCACTTTGGATTGGGAGCTGCCCCTTCCAACCCGAGAGGGATCTCTCGAACAATGTCACAATAGGAATTTAAGTAGCGTGAAAAAGGTGGGAAGATTTATGGGTAAAAGATGGTCTTGGATTTGTGGGGTTTGAAGGTTAAACTAGGGAAAAGGTCCATTGGGCATGGAGTCAAATGAAAACCGAAGAAAAGATATAATAGCATAGATTAAATAACTTGCAGAAAGTGAGGTAAAGTAGGTCTATCTTTCAGCGCTTTGATAAATCATGATGCAGTAGGGGAAAGAAAAAGGAAAGGCCGACGTAGAAAAGGATACATGTAGAGTTTTGGAAATGCAGATTGGTATTACACAGCTGATAGCTGGTGCAGAGGAAAGGAAATAAACAATCGCAGAAAACCCAAATCCCTTCGTTATAGTAGTGGTCGTACTAAAGTATAACTAAGCCCATCGGTTAGACGAAAACAAAATGTAATGCAGTTGTGATGGATTAAGGAAGACATAAAGCCATGGTAAATACAATATCATCTGCGAGTAAAGAACACATAAATGCAGTCCAAACAGATTTAACACAACTGAAAAGAAGAAAAACATGCTGAAAGAAATCGACTGTGATGAATCTCACAGTCGCAAGCAAAAATCATCTTTATTACTCCAGTATGGTTTACAAAAACTCAGTCATTACAATGAAACTCTCTCTGAAAGAATTTTTTTCCAGTCCTCGCACTCATGCGCCCCCCTCCTTCCTGTTAACTACATCAATCTTTTTTTTTTTAAAGGAAAAATAAAAACTCTTAGCGTTCTAGGAATTTGAAACAGTTCCTCTTCATGGAATCTACAAATGCCAAGTGCGTCTGTCGTTACTTGAACCGTCGGTTATATCAATCAGTGGTACCCACAATACTTCACATAAAACATAATATAAAATGATTTGCATTCTGGAACTCTGCGAATTCTGGACTTGAGAGAGCGACGATGATTCCTCCATCTCCAATCGAAGCTTCTTTTATATTTACTAAAATTGTTCTAATAACAATATTCAAATCAAATGTGTGATTAAATGGGAAAAAACCTATTGTCCCAAAAAACTCCCCTCGAAGTATTCTCAATAGAGTGAAGACTCTCCATTGCTCTTAGTTTCGGTGCTCCAGTCATCGGACCTCCTGGAAATGAAGCTCTCACACACTCTACAGGACTCGCATTATCATTTTTCTTTCCTCTAGTGGCGCTCACCCTCTAAAGATTCAATCGATTCAAAGGTGTATGTTTCAGTCACCTTCATTAAACTTGAAGGTATTGGATCCACAGCGAATGGATGATCATGTTGAAGACGTCGTACTTGGCGGGCTTCTCATGCCATAAGAAGTGTTTCCGGGTAGACTTTAAATTCTGCTGAATTGATTCGTACATATCTCGGGGAACATCTTTCTCAGGAACCTGAATGGCGAGATTATTCCACTCCAGTAAGTCTGCAAAGGGGAAGACATAGTTATCAGAAATAACAACGGGGATGCAGTCGTAGTATATGGCCTCCACCAAACGGGAGTTGTTGACGTCGAAGCCTCTCGGGCGGAGGCAATATTTACTCATCTTCATGTATTGAATGTACAAAATGTTGTTTTGTAGTGATCTCGGAGGTGACTGGCCCACCGCAAAGATTTTCATGGTAGGATCTATTTCGTTTCCCCAGTGCACGAGAATTTGGGGCCTCAGAGTCCCATGCATTTGGCCTGCAGAGAAAGCCAAGAATGGCCGCCCCGACGACGCTGGACCGCCCAGTCGTTGGTATCGACACGTGTCTGGTGTCATCTTGCAGGGCTTTAGGATTATTTGGGGCATAGAGACGTCTCTGAGAACATCAAAACCGCTAGATTTATCGGCGTTGCATATTACCTTGACGACATTGTTTTGGAGCTGCTTGTTTCCTTTGACAGTATTCAAGGCCCGATCGTGATAGGAGACGAAGAAATGGTCCCTCCCCTGTGTCTTGTTCCAATAAGGATGCATAGTCGCGATCGCTCAGACGTAGCTCGAGGATTATAGAGATGATTCACCATTTGCTTGAGGCTGTAAGGAAGAAAGAACATATGTGCTTTGAATGAATCATTTGTGATGAACATGTTGCCTTGTTCCATTATGTCGATAAAGAAAACCTCCGAAGAATAAATTTTGGTTCTCTAACCTTGGTGAACCAGAGGCCTGAGTCCATCCTTGTACAAATAAATCTTAAATGTCTTCAACATAGTTGCGTAGCTCCTTCGAAAATCTAAAACATTATGATATATTTCAGGATAAAGATCGACATTGAATTCAGTATCTAGTATGAACGAACCGCCATCTACACTTTTATTCCCTTATCTTCAAAATAACTCATTATTAATTCCATATTTACTATAGAGAAATTCAATATTCTGTTCAGAGGCGATATCCCGAAGCATCCACCTGGAGATTAGCCTTGGTCTCTATACAATAGAAACCCTGGAGGGTCGCATGAATGTTCCACAAAATTCCTCGAGCGGCCACATAGGGTGGTTACGAATAATCATATGGCTCGTCTTCCATGGCCTATAGCAGCTCACCTAACCATTACAAATCGTTTCGACAAGTGGAGCATTGATAATTCCTTTGATGTGAAAACGCTTCCGTCTGACAGTCGTCCATTACTACTACCATGCCAAACTGAGTGGCCGAAGAGTTAGTGGTGGGAGCCGAGGCCACCTCCATGGCTGTTACATAATGTGCCCAAGGCGCTTCAACATCTCCCACTGCATCTCAGAGTTGGTACATTTCTTTATGACATTCCTATGCCATGCACGATGAACACGCCAGAGGCATAACAGAGTTGAACACTGAAACACATCCCTAATTTTAGCAGTTTCTGTCATTGCATCATCAACAATAAAGCCGTTCAACCTCCATGTGGAATCCTTTGCACAAATTCTATCATGAAGTGATCTCATCCACTTGTGAACGTCGTGACTTGAAAAACTTGTAGAAATGACCTATTCTATGGGAATTGCAATTTGGTTTAAATCAAAGACAAGAAGAGTATAAATTGGATACTTCAAATTTTTGACCCCAAAACTTGAATCCACTGCTATTAGATTATTATTTCCAAAAAGAATCATTTGATGTGGTCGCCACTCTGTTTGAATTCCCAAAATGAAGGCCTCAATATCAAATGAACCTTGGTAATAAAATACCTTGCTTCGATGATTTTCAACCCGTATTTCAACACTCAATGCATCATTTGAGTCCAGTTCATACGTCGACCGTCTAATATCCCTCTCTAATTTCCATACATATAGTGATAGAGGAGATCATCACGATTACTAGGACCACCATGTCTCTCAATAGCTTTCATATTCTTTTGCATTATTCTCTCTACAGAAAATCCTGCATACAACATTGATGTTATCCGTAATCGAAGCTCTTCTGAGATGTAGGGAGCATACATGAACCGTGTTCCAATGGCCTTGTGATCAAGTGGTCCATGACAAGGACAACCAGTCTTATCAACATGCTTTCGGTGGTTCTATATGATAAGAGCAACAGATGGCTGAGCATATAAGAGTTTCACAATGAAATGACACACACAACCTCTCTTTGTATGAGGTCGTCCAGTGCTTTTTTTTCTTTGATGGTTTAATACACCTTCTACTAGGCCGAGAGGTTCCACCCTTCCTGTGGTCATTAGGGCCAGAACAACACCAATATAATATGTATTCAAGATAGCCATCAACTCTTGGCTTATATGAACTGCCTTCAACAAGAACACACTTGACCTTAGGGTCAATAGCCCATTCATCTAGACACTTCTTTTGCATCTTCTATGCTCCCAATGCATTGATGACATTCCCAATGCCAGCAACCCCTTGTTAATGTGAATAAATGAGAATCGATTTGTACTTTGGGTAACATAGTCGAATTTAATATCTGTTACAACACCAGGACAAACATATTGGCCTCTTACAGTTGTAATATTTTTCTGATATCCTAGATGTCTAACGTATGGCACATTATGCATCTCCTTTAGAACTAAATTTCTCAAATCTTGACAATTGGGAACATAATCTCTATTCATAAATAAGAGGATTCCATCTACTTCCATCATGTAATCCTTATATTCATGTTGTATATAATTCTATTGTAAGCTTTCTCTAATTGCACATAATGTTGATATGTTATTACAACCTCTAGAATTCTATCTTTTAAATATGTCCTATACATACCAATGGCTATAGCATGCATTTTATGCACCCTTATATTGAGTGCATCAACCACATTATTTTATTTTCCCTTTATGTGCTTGATGTCAAAGTTGTATTCGCTAAGAAATTTCATCCATTTAATGTGTCTAGCATTTAGCGTTGGTTTTTAAAAAAAGTATTTCAGACCACTATGGTTTGTTCTTAATTCAAATTTTCTATCCATGAGGCAATGTCTCCATATCCTTAACGCATGTACTATGGATGCCAATTCTAAGTCATGTGTGGCATAATTTTTTTCATGATCCTTCTATTTTTTGGACTCATAAAAAATCACATTTCCATTTTGCATAAGAACTCCACCGATCCCTTCCTTGCATGCATATATGCACACAACAAAATTCTCATTAGGATCTGCAACTTTTAAAATAGATGCACTATTGGATTACTAAGAGGGGGGGTGAATCAATAATAGAGCATCTCAATCCTTTTTAACCACAATATGCAAGTGTTATATCAATGTATCATTATCATCCAATAGTTCCATAGTAAATAAACAATGAACAAATGAGCAATCATACACATACACAGTACACTAGTGTTTTTACGTGGGAACCCAAAGCGAGAGAAAGCCACAAAATTCTTTTTCTTATATGTATTGAAGAATTACACTCATTGGAAGAACTAACTTCCTTTGTTTTCTAGCTGCAACTGGAAGGAGGCTCCAACCCCCTAATTTCTCAGGCTACAACCTGAGGGAAGCTCCAACTCCTCAATTCTCTGGCTACAACCAGAAGGAAGCTACGACCCCCTATGTTTTCCGGCTACAACCGGAAGGTGGCTAAAACCACCTGTCCTTTCCTCGTTCAACTACCCTGAAATATAAGTAGAATGATGGAACCACAGTCACACTATCATTGTGAGATATATTGTTGTAAACCTGTACCAATCAACCTGTAATCAACTTGTACCATAAACAAGTGCATCAACCATGCACCAACCTGTACATCAACCTGTACCATAAAGAAGTGCATCAACCATGCAACAACCTATACCTAAACCTGTAATCAACCTATACCATAAACAAGTGCATCAACCATGCACCAACCTGTACCAAACCTGTACCATGAACAAGTGCATCAACCATGCAACAAACCTGTACAAATAACCTTTCACAATAGTCTGTCCAAACAACCTATCACAAAATCCTATCTCATCAATATTATCAACCAAATCATATCTACTCACCAAGATCAATCACCAAGACAACTCTCAAATATGTGCATCAACCAAGCATAACACAACAACTCATAATTATCACCAAGATCAATATGTGCTTCTAATAATATACCAATACAAGTATGCTACATCATCCATAAACCACGTTTCAACAATACTACTAACAAGTGCCTCCAACCATGTACAAAGTATGTACCAATCGTGTATCAACTACTCATCAACTATGACTCATCAATATGTAACAACATTATCAACTATACACCTCATGTATGTGCAACCTCATCAACTACTTGTCTCAACCATGTACCCAACATGTACCTCAACTAAAAGCCCTTATCAATTTCATCATCCACATATGATTTGTAACTCTGTAATAGACCTAGTGTATATGATCACATACATGCAAACCTTCCTTAACTTTAACAATAAGAGACTAGCATTTTCATCAAACCTTACTTTAGTCTCACATGACTAGTTTTGGATTAGTCAACAAACCTAACTTGACATAATCATAACTATGTACTTGTAATGAATAAATACTTGAAAATAGTACACAATGTTCTTCAGTGTTTCATATGCAATTCCTCCAAGTGTCACTACTTGGAACCTCTTAGAAAAGGAATTATAGAAAAAATGGCATACCTTGTTGAATTTTGGCTTATTCTAGAGAGTGAACTTGTAGAGCATACCCCACACATAATATTTGTTGTATGGATCTGAAAATTTTACAAAGAATACTATAGACTGTACTCTAACCAAAAAAAAATTTCTTACTGAATTTGGATCTTTTATGAAGAATTTTTTTACGTTTTTACTCGAAACACCCATTTTAGACTAGTTTCAAGACTAGCCACAAACCCTATTTTCTACAGAGTGTAACTCCAAAAATAAAACGACCCACAAGATGAAATATTTACCAAAGATACTTGGATATGTTTTCTCAATGTCCTATCAATTTCACGGTCTGAATCATTCTAGAAAAAAAATTATTGAGAAAATGGTGAGATGACCCGTAAATAACATACCTTAGAAATCATCATCAAAAGAATTTATCCTCCCTTGAATTTCGACCTTCTTTACTTCACCTTCCCTCTGAAATTAGGCTTAGATATCCTTTGGTTACCTCAGTCACCTATAGATATTCAATATGTTCAAGTGTGATTAAAATGAGAGAGCCTTGCCTCTTATTTATACTTTCATGTAGCTTCCTCAAGGGGTTACCTTTTAACCATTTTAACCCACTTTCCTTATTTTAAGGTTAACCAACTTCTAACCACTTGTCCAATTAGTAATTTATCCATTAATTTTATTATTTAAATAATTTATTGTGTGTCCACTTTTACTTATAGTATACTCATCACTTCACTTTACCTCAAGGGGTTACCTTCTAACCATCTTAAACCACTTTCCTTATTTTAGGGCTAACCCACTTCTAACCACTTGTCAAGTTAGTAATTTATCCATTAACTTTATTATTTAAATAATTTATTTTGTATTCAATTTGAATTATAGTACACTATTCACTTCACTTTATTATTTACCTTCTAAAATCTCTTAAACCACTTTGACTACCTTGACCTTTTGGGGCTTCTAGCCAACATATGAGGGTCCTCCAAACTCGTAAGGCCATAAATCTCAAACCGTGAGGAGTTATGTGACGTTCCACATACCACCATAAATGGAATGAAATGTACTATCCATATAGAATAGTATTACCTACAAATATATCAAAACTCATACCATTATACATCAAAAAAACTTGGGTCCATTACCCAAACCTCGGTTCTCCAACTTCAAATGGCCATAACTCTCTAACCGTGAGGATTTATGTGATGTTCCACATACCACCGGAAATGGAATGACATGTAATACCCATATATAATAGTATTACCTTCAAATATATTAAAACTCATACCATTATACACCAAACAAACTTGGGTCCATTACCCAAACCTTTGTGCTACCAGAATTCAGTACCAGACTTTCTCCAAGGGTTGACATCAATCACTAAGGGTTGAAATAAATGTACAATATCACTCTCCAATGGTTCAAATCAATGAAAACCAATAATCAATACCAATTTTACATCAACCTAAGCCAACTACCTGACATGCACTATTTAGCAATTCCTTTAAGCACTAGAAATTATTTTCACACTTAACACTCCATTCAAACTTTACTCCTTTCTTTTGCAAAGATGTTATTGGGTGTGAAATTGTTGGAAACATCGACCACACTGAGAGGGGGGTGAATCAGTGTGTGGCTCTTTTTACACTTCTTTCAAAACTTTATTTAGCAACCACTTCAAACATTATTATTCATTCACAATTAGCTACTTGCATATATCAACAACATACATCAATAATAGATAAATATAAACCATCCCCATAATGAACACAAAGAACACCATATATATGTGTAAGATTTTTGTATTATGTGTTTACATGAGACTACAATCTCTGAGGTTTATCAACACCAAATGAAAAGAGAACCAACTCTAAGAGAGTACCAACTGTCAATACAAGACCCAGTTTGCAGATCTCAACACCAATTGAGATGTGAGGAATCCAACCCTCAAGTACAAGACCCATCTTGTGGAAAGAAAACAATTTGTCAACAGATATGTGACATGTCCATACTGCAGCACGTGTATGTACGCTCCCTGTCTATACTACAACACGCATATGTACACTACCTATCCTCTATCATCTTGTGTACACCCTCAAAGAACTAGGGTTTCTAGTTGTCTACAACTATGAAACTTTGTTGTCTCTATCACATCCACCTATAAGTTGTTACTGCATCCAAGCTATGTCATATGTACTAATGCAGGAGCATCATAAGCAAGCGAAAAATCCAAGGACAATTGGATAAGCACCAACGCGTGTTTTGAGGACATTTTGAATTTGAAAGGATGAAGCATTTATGCGATATCTGGAAAATATACATTTTCTTTTATGGGTTAGAAATTGTAACATGGATCTTGAGCGATTACTCTCATCTGTCAGTTGTAAACAATTAATGTAATGAATGTAAAGTAGATGTAGGCTTTAATTCGATTAGATAGCTTGATTAGTAGGAGGGAAAACTCGAAAAAGAAAAATCTCCCTCATATGTATTGTATTGTATCATTATTCTCATATATTGTAAGAGTAATTGTAAGAAGCTATAGAGAAAGAGAATAAGAGAGCAGAGAAGAACACAGATTTTAGAAGTTGTATAATTAGATAGTCATTTCTATAGAATCCATGTACATAACCACTTGAATAAATATATGAATTCTTTGATCCAAGTTCATGGTTTACTGATGGTTATTGTTTGCCTCTATTAAATGGTATGTTTATAGTTTGCTTATATTCTCTGTTATGAATTTGTTTCAATTCTTTGTGTGCATGATTTCATGTTGAATGTATGAAGTATGTAAGAGGGAGAATACAAGTTTCAATTGTTTCTTGTCCTTAGAATTCCTACAAAGAGTGCAGTGAAAGTCTGCAAGGAGTGTGTTGACAAGATTTTGAGTTTTACTTTAGAAAAGATCAGGAGAGATAGAGTTATTCTCATACCATCAGAAGTGCAAGGATAGCACAAAGACGTGCAAGGTGTGCACAGGCGGGTTTAAGTCTGAGACTTTTCCAACCAGGTGAGGGGTTGAAGAACTATTGTCACAAGGAGTGTGCACAATGATCCCCTAGAATCCTTGATTTTACAGCAAGAACCAAGCTCAGGTGGGATAGAGGCTTCGAAGAATTTTGAAGGAAGGACGAGGTTTGGAGTCACCTCACAGAAATCAAGATCAGGGGTTTTGAGAATTAGAATGGATGGTTGAGTTTCTTAGAGGGAGGAACACAAATACTCGTGGACCATTAGATCTAGCGGAGTTGTGGGGAGGATAAGGTTGAGTGTCTTTCAACACTCACAATATCAGGAAGGATTAGTAGCCGTTAGATCTGAATAAACGAGAGTCATTGATTGGAGATTGGAATTTCAGAATTTTGGGAGTAGGAAGTGTGGAGGAAGTTGTTTCAGGAATCCCCGATACATGAAGTCCCGACAAAATCTGGACCATCAGATCTAAGGAGGTTTAGGATCATTGATCTGTGGATAAGAAGTCACGATTTCAGACTTCGAGAAAAAGGAGAGGAGTCATATCGCGAACTCACGAGACGCGAAATCCTGACGCACTTAGAGGTGGACCCCAGGGTTAGATTGGAGGTCATATGATAGAAGCATAAGTGAGGAGCTAAAGACCCGTTATCCCATTTCAGGGTTTCAGGATTTGAAGGAGTTGGGGGGACTCACAATAGAAATCACGAAGTTGCGAAATCTGAAACACCTTTTCTGGTCAAGTCAGTGGTCACGCCGAGTGGTCGCGTGGGGTGGGGGTTCACACCTATTGCTTGTTCGTGAAGGCGTAACTTCTAAGAAGGAATTGTGGTATTATTTGCATTGAAGGTTCCAGTGGAAACTAAAGAGCCATTTCATATCAAGGAAATAGAAAGATCCAAAGACCAGGAGGTCACGCAGAACCTACTGAGGTAGGGGTATTGCATCAGGTGGTATCAGAGCTTACAACTTTTTTTTTCTTTGAAGGGAAGACAGAGGATAGTTTTGATTGAATTCTGCATAGACAGATTGAAACAATTCCACCGAGGAGACGTCAAGAGAGTCCCATGCCCAATCTAGCCATGGAAAGGGAAATGAGAGAACTTCATGCTCGATTGGATGCTATGGAGACAACATAGAGACGAACACCTGATACTGGAGATATCAGTGAGGTCGAAAGTGAAAACGAAGCTGGATCCGAAGAAGGAGTTGTAGACGAAGATGCTATAGAGGAATGTCTATTCAAAGTTGTTGCAAGAATAGAGGCCAGAGAAAAAATGGACATCCCGATGTATGAAGGAAACTTAGACATTGAGGAGATGCTAGATTGGTTTAGAGCTCTGGATAAATACTTCGACTATGAGGATATCGAAAAAGACAGGAAAGTAAAACACGCAGTCACTAGACTGAAAGGGCATGCAACACTGTGGTGGGATGAATTGTAGACTGACAGTCATTGCAAAGGCAAACAAAGAATCAAAATCTAGCATAGGATGGTCGCAAATATGAAAGCCAAGTTTATACCTAGAGATTACAAAATTAATTTTTTTCGAAGAATGAAGAATTTGAGACAGAAAGGGATGACAGTGAAGGAATACACTGAGGATTTTTACAGGATAAACAGCAAAGCTGGTCATCATGAGAGTGATGATGAAAATTTTTCCATATACATGAATGGTCTGAGATATGACATTCAGGATTAGATGAGCATGGTGACAATCATAAATGTGGAAGATTCTTATCAGATCGCTCTGAAAGATGAAGAGAAATTGACCCAAAAACAAGGTCAAAGGGGCAGAGGTGTAAGTCAGAGCAGAGGCAAAGCAATTGCCCGAGACAAAGTATAGAATCCCAAGGATGAAGAAAAGAAACCTCGTAATCACCAAGAAAGGGGAGGAAGCTCACAAATAGGACAGTATGTCGATAGGAACATGTTTCCTTGAGAAAGAGGAAGAGGAAGAGGCAGAGGTGGTGAAATAAAGTGTTTTGTCTATGGAAAGATTAGACACAAATATTTTGAATGTCCCAATAGAAAAAGATATGGAGGAGGTGAAGCTCACATTTCAGAAGCGCAGAGGTGAAATGTTGAGGTAGAAGATGCAGAAGGTGGAAGGTCCTTAATGATGAGGAAAATTCTCTTGAAGCCAGAGAAAGAGATAGAAAATCCAGTCCAAAGGAACAACTTGTTCATAAATTCTTGCAAGACCAAGGATAGGGTATGCAAGGTAATTGTGGACAATGGTAGCACAGATAATCTAGTATCCACGGAAATGGTGGAAAATATGGAATTGGAAATAGTTGCACATCCGAACCCATATAAGGTTTCGTGGTTGAAAAAAGAACATCATGTAATTGTCACTAAACAATGTTTAGTTGAATTTAAGATAGGGGGATACCAATATGAGATCTTATGTGATGTTATTCCCATGGATTTCTATCATGTTTTGTTGGGGAGACCGTCGCAATATGACGAAAATGTTATTCATGATGGAAGAAAGAACAAATACACCTTGGAGAAGAATGGTAGGACACATATGTTGCTGCCAATTGAAGACAAGAAGGTGAAAGAAGAAACAATAAATATTGTACTTCTCATGAGTGGGAAGGAACTTCTGGATGAAGTCAAGAAATATGAAGAAATGCAGTTTGTTGTGGTGAGAAAAACTAGAGTCATATTGACCAATACCTCGATAGATGATCTACCTAAGGAAATTCAACAAATGTTGGGGAATTTCATTGATATAGTGGTGGAAAATTTACCTTGTTCATTTCCGCACATCAGAAGTATAATCCATCACATTGACCTTATACTAGGAGCAAGTTTACAAAAAAAGCAGCCTACAGATTGACGCCGTAGGAGAATGAAGAGGTGAAGAAGCAAGTCCAATATTTCATGGACAAAGGGTTGATCAGAGAAATCTTGAGTCCATGTGTTGTGCCAACAGTGTTAAGTCCAAATAAGGATGGTGGATGGATAATGTGTACAGATTCGAGGGATATAAATAAAATCACCATCAGGTATAGATTTCCTTTACCCAGGATGGATGACTTGATGGATTACTTGAGTGGAGCAAAGTTTTTTTCAAAAATCGATTTGAAAAGAGGATATCATTAGATTAGAATGAGGAAAGGTGATGAATGGAAGACAACGTTCAATAAGAATGAAGGATTGTATGAATGGCTTGTCATGTCATTTGGTTTGACGAATGTGCCAAGTATTTTTATGAGATTAATGAATGAAGTCTTGAAGGATTTCATTGGAATGTTTGTAATTGTGTATCTTGATGATATACTGATCTTTAGTAAGAATGAGGAAGAACATTTGAGACACCTAAATCTAGTGATGAGGAGGTTGTAGCAAGAGAAGTTGTTGATAAATCTGAAGAAGTCATATTTCATGAAGAAGGAACTCATTTATTTGGGTTTTGTGATCTCTTCGAATGAGTTGAATATGGATCGTGAAAAGGTAAAAGCAATCAAATATTGGTCATCGCCAAGGAATATCTTTGAAGTCATAAGATTCCATGGAATAGCCAGTTTTTACAGGAAGTTCAACATAAATTTTAGTGGAATTTGTGCACCAATGACAGACACCGTCAGGAAAAGACATAAATCTTTTCATTGGATAGAGGAAGCAAAGAAAAGTTTCAAATTGTTGAAGGAGAAGATAATTGAACAGCTAGTTCTGGTTCTGCCAAATTTTAGTAAGACATTTCAAGTGAGATGTGACGCAAGTGGATTTGCGATTGGAGTAGTCTTGAGTCAAGATAATAGACCAATTACATACTTCAATGAGAAGTTGAATGATGCCAAGAGAAATTATTCCACGTATGATAAAGATTTGTATGCAGTCATACAAGCGTTGAAGAAATGGAGGCACTACCTGGTTCTGAAAGAGTTCGTTTTGTATAGCGACAAATATGCTTTACAATTTGTAACCAAACAGGAAAAACTGAACCAGAAGCATGCAACATGGGTTGAATTTATGAAAAAATTTAATTTTGTTATAAAGCACATTTATGGAACTGCTAACAAGGTTGTTGATGCATTGAGCAGGAAATGTTTGATTCTGAAGGAGTTTCATGTGAAGACCTTAGGTTTTGATAGCCTTAAGGAGATGTATAGAGGTGATTCAAATTTTAAGGATGCTTATGAAGCATGTGAGAATCTTGTTGTAAGAGACAGAAGCCAATGGATTGAATACTTGATCTAGGATGGATTGCTATGAAAAGGAAATCAGTTGTGTATCCCGAAGAGTTCTATGAGAGAAAACCTTTTAAAGGAAAAGCATAGTGGAGGATTGGTTGGACATTTTGGCCATGAAAAAACATTTGCACAACTAAACAATTTGTACTATTGGCCAGGGATGAGGACAGATGTCAAGAAAATTGTCAACAAATGTAGAATTTGTCAGCACGCAAAGGGGAAAAGACAGAATACGGGATTGTATCAACCATTTCCAGTACCAGAGAGGCTGTGGGATGTGGTAAGCATGGATTTTGTGTTAGGACTGCCAAGGACACATAGAGGTTGTGATTCCATATTCATGGTGGTTGAAAGATTCTAAAAAATGGCACATTTCATTCCATGTTAGAAAACGAGTGATGCAACACACATTGCAAATCTATTTTTCAAAGAAGTTGTTTGACTTCATGGCTTACCCAAGAGTATTGTTTCAGATTAAGATACCAAATTTGTTGGTCATTTCTAGAGGACGTTGTGGAAGAAGCTAGGGACAAATTTGTCTTTTAGCTCAACATATCACCCTCGGAATGAGGTAGTAAATCGAATCTTGGGAGACTTATTGAGGAGTTTAGTAGTTGAAAATCATAGTCAGTGGGCTTAGATTCTGCTGTAAGCGGAATTTTCATATAATGACTCACCTAATAGAATCACAGGATAGAGCCCATTCCAGATAATGTATGCAATGCAACCAAGAGGAGTATCTGATTTGAGAGACTTAGAGAAGAATGAGTTCAGAAGTGCTGGAGTGAAAGATTTTGCAGCAGAAATGCAAGAGCTCCACGGTAAGATTAAAGAACAGTTGCAGAATTCCAACCAAGAATACAAGCGTAGAGCACATCAGCACAAAAGAGAGCTTCAGTTCGAAGTGGGAGATTTGGTCTTAGCGCATCTAAGAAAGGAAAGGTTCCCAAGGGGAACATATAATAAACTAAATATGAAAACGATAGGGTCGTGTAAGATTCTACAAAAAATTGAGGCAAATGATTATGAGATAGAATTTCCAGATGATGTGGGCATATCACCCATATTCAACGTAGCATATTTGTATCCTTACAGAGAAGATGAAGCAGATGGGGCAGAGAATCAGAAGGAAATTTAGTGGGTCAAACAGATGCTTGTAGTTGAAAAGTTGCAGATGGAAAAGATCATTAATCAAAGAGTTGGTAAGAAGACCCAGAGGAAGACATATTTTGAATATTTGGTAAAATGTTAAGGACACCCGATTGAGGATGCGATTTGGGAAAGTGAAGCAGATATCCAGAAACATGGACAAACGGTGAAGGAGCTCATGGACAGGAGTCCATGAATTTTTCATCCAGAGGAGTATAATGTCGGAGCATCGTAAGTGCAAAAGCGAAGGACAGTTGGATATGCACCAACGCGCATTTTGAGGACATTTCGAATTTGAAATAATGAAGCATTTATGTGATATCTAGAAAAGATACATTTTCTTCTATGGGTTGGAAATTGTAACGCAGATATTGAGCAGTTGCTCTCATCTATCGGTTGTAAACAATTAATGTAATGAATGTAAAGTATATGTAGGATTTAATTCGATTAGATAGCTTGAGTAGTAGGAGAGAAAACTCGAAAAAGAAAAAGCTCCCTCATATGTATTGTATTGTATCATTATTCTCATATATTGTAAGAGTAATTGTAAGAAGATGTAGAGCAAGAGAATAGGAGAGAAGAGAAGAAAAAAGATTGTAGAAGTTGTATAAGGAGATAGTTGTTGCTATAGAATCCATGTACAAAAGCACTTGAATAAATATATGAATGCTTTGATCCAAGGTCATGGTGTACTGATGGTTACTATTTTCATCTATTGAATAATATGTTTACAATTTTCTTATATGCTCTGTTATGCATTTGTTTCATTGCTTTGTGTGCAAGATTTCATGTTGATTGTATGAAGTTTGTAAGAGAGAGAATATGAGTTTTAATTGTTTCTCGTCCTGAGAATTCCTGCAAGAAGTGTAGTGAAAGTCCGCAAGGAGTGCGTTGAAAAGATTCTAAGTTTTACTTCAGAAAATATCATGAGAGATAGAGTTATTCTTGTACCATCAGAAGTGCAAGGATAACATAGATCCGCGCAAGGTGTGCACAGGCGGGTTTAAGTCTGAGACTTTTCCAACCATGTGAGGGGTTGAATAACTATTGTCGCAAGGAGTGCGCACAATGATCCCCTAGAATCCTTGAGTTTGCAGCAAGAACCAAGCTCAGGAGGGATAGAGGCTTTGAAGAAGTTCAAATGAAGGATGAGGTTTAGAGTCACCTCGCAGAAATCAAGATCAGGGGTTTTGAGAATTATAATGGACGGTTGAGTTTCTCAAAGGGAGGAACACTGACACCCATGGACCGTTAAATCCAGTGGAGTTGCAGGGAGGATAAGGCTAAGTGTCTTTCAGAACTCACAAGATTAGGAAGAATTAGTAATTGTTAGATATGAATCAATGAGAGTCATTGATTAGAGATTGGAATTTCGGCATTTTGGGAATAGGGAGTGTGGAGGAATCTATTTTGGGAATTCCCAATATGCGAAGTCTTGACAAAATCTGGACCATCATATCTGAGGAGGTTCAGGACCGTTGATTTTTGGATAAGAAGTCGCGAGTTCGGACTTCAGGAAAAAGGAGAGGAGTCACATCGTGAATTCACAAGATGAAAAATCTCGATGCGCTCAGAGGTGGACCCTAGTGTTAGATTGGAGGTCATATGATAGAATCATAAGGGAGGAGATAAAGACCTGTTAGCCCATTTCGGGGTTTCATGAATTGAAGGAGTCGGGGGGAATCACAATAGAAATCACGAATTCGTGAAATCTGAAACACCTTTTTGGGTCAAGTCAGTGGTCACATTGAGTGGTCAAGTGGTGTGGGGGTTCACACCTAGTTCTTGTTCATGCAAGCGTAACTTCTAAGAAGGAATTGTGGTATTATTTTCATTGAAGGTTCCAGTGGGAACTAAAGAGTCATTTCGGCTCAAGGAAATAGAAATATCCAAAGACCAGGAGGTCACGCAGAACCTGTCGAGATAGGGGTGTTGCGTAAGGTACCATGTCATTAATGAAGCAACTCCAACAGCCTATGCATTTCCCTGATGCATACACCATCATACAACATAAATATCCCTCAACCATATCAGAATTGTACCATACATAAGAATGATGCTTACTCATCCAACCAACCAACATATACCATATCCAGATCTCAAAACAACCATACCAAAAATGCTTCAAGCATTCACCATACCATAAGAAAATCTAAAGAATAAAAAAAAACATGTAACCATACCAAAACTTTTGTAGATGATCTGAACCTATAGAATGATGACCTGAGAACTTGCTTCAAACTTTAGGGACCTGGAATAAACATCTACTTAGGTTTTCATGGCCTCTTTATATGTACGCAACATGTTCTCCTTCATTCCGCAGATGTACATGACCTGGCTTTCTGTGGCCCGCGTATGTATGTGACCTAACCTTCTACATCCCGCGTACAACTTCAAAAAACTAGGGTTTTCTTCAGATTCTACAACTCAACAACTTTTTCCATCAACTCTCCTTTGCTACCTCAGACTTGTGTAACTTCAGATGTATCAATGATTACCTGCAATAAACCTTTCACAAGATAATGGATCTTCAATGTGCTCAATAGATAGATCACAATAATAAACCCTTGCTCTCTTATTTATACTCTCCAAGTAGCTTCTTCTGGGGGTTATCTTCTAACCAGCTTCCTTCTTTTAGGGATAACCTAATTCTAACTACTTTATCCACTTAACAACCACTTTATCCACAAATAGTAAATTCTCCACTTCTAGTTGCAACTAGTTTATTTTTAATTATTTTCTTATTGCAACAACTTAACCCATGATTAACTCCTAGTTAAAACCACTTTGACTAGTCAAATTCTTCTAGGAGTTTCTAGAATAATTTGACTTCTTTGACCTTCTAGGGGCTTCTAGATAAATCATGAGGGTTCTTCAACTTCACTAAGACATATATCTTCAACCATGAGGAACTACGTGATGTACCACATATCACCGAAAAATGACACGACATGTACTATCTATTAGCACCATGATTTTCATAACTAGAGTTAGAGGTTTTTCCAAATATTTCAAAGTCATGCCATGATATTGGGAAAATCGAGGCATTCCTAGATGATTCATAGTTAGTGTGTCAAGGTTTATGAGGTCAGTAATTGAATAAAGAATGACTTGAAATGTCAGCAAGGGGTCTAGCCATAAGTTGGTTTAAAAGGGTGTATTGTCTTTTTCATAAAACACTATCATAAAAAGCAAAGAGTCAAGAATGTAAATTCCATCATGTTCAATTTGTAATGGTCCACTTTCCTAAGTCTTGAATCAAATTAAAAAAGTGGGAAATTATGTGCTAAGGTTGAGTCATAGGTTAGGGTGAATGTCATGTCAAAAGGTATTATGGTTCACCATCACTTTTCATGAGGTCAAAGAAGGAACAATCATGACATTCCATGTCTTTTTTATCATTGCAAAAGTGTACCCGTTGCGCAAGTTCGTTGCACAAATCCCTAACATGATTTGAAACATCTTGTCATTATGAATAACCACTTCCCTTTTCAAAATTTTGTCCCTTATCCATTCGAGCATGAATATTGGCCACCTTTTTCTTTTCTCCATCATATCCAAGAAGTGTGCATCATCCATAGCCTCTCCAACAAGCTCCAAATATCTCTGCTACACAAACTCTAGTAGCTACGCAAATGATGTGTGTTTCCAATCGCTACGCAAACCTTTCACTCTATTTTTTGCTGTGCATTCTCCATTTTTTTCAATCATTGTTCAAGATCCTTTCTTGGATCCCATTGCAAGTTAGCCTCTGAAAAAAAATTCTTTTCACATATCCAACTTTACTTCATTTGAGATAAACCCTAGCCATCCTTCTTGTTGCGTCGATTTTCCTGTTGATGTTCATTGTTGCCCCAAGTTTCCTGTTGATGTTCGTTGTTGCGTCGAGTTTTTTATTGTTGTTTAATTGTTGCGCAAAGTTTTATGTTGCTACATGTTGTTGTGCACTGTGCAAAAGTCAATATTCTCATTTGTTGCGTAGAGGTTATTACTCTTGTTTGCTGCGCGGAGGTTATTGTTCCCATTTTCACTGTGCAGAGGTTATTGTTCCCATTTTCGATGCGCAAAGGTTATTAAAATCTATTGTTTCACACTTAAAGTTCACACGGGGTTGAAATATATCAGCATCATCACACCTCCTAAACAAAAAATAAAGAATGTAAGAAGCAGGGAAATCGTGAGGTTTGTGCCACATGGTTTAAATTTGATAAACACAAACCCATCGATCAAAGCATCCTTTGAACAAGTGGGTTTTATTAGGTTTTGTGAAAACTACAAGGGTACAACAGAAAAGTGGTGAGGGATTTTGTAGAGAATTTAGATGGCGCTAAGACTAAAGTGGGCAACCTCTAGTTGCAAGTTTCTGAAGACAACGTCGCAAATGCAACAAAAATTCATTCCCATGGAGAATAGTGGTTAAAAAATATGCAGTTATATCTTTCTCACTTTCATGATTTTCTGAAGCCTGAATTCATAAATTCTAAATTTTGTGCTACCATACCCATAGAGTTTTTATTTAAAAGTCATAATGATTTGTTGAGGGTTATCCATAAATTTTTTACATGTGAAGGGAGATTTGAAAAGGTTCGTCAATATCACATCAGGATCTTAATGCATTTCACCGGTAAGAACCCTTTGAATCTACCATTTTATCTCTTTAGAATTCTTGGAAATATGGATGACAGAGTAAAACTGAGGAAAGAACAAGGAGATTCTAGCCTTTTTCATTTTTCTTTGATCAAACTATTGGTATTAGAGGACCTAATAAAGAGAAATCAATACTGAGAGTCTTTTCTAAATTCATCAGGCATAGCAATATATTCCCTAAGAAACCCACAAAGTCGAAGAAATACACCTTCATTAGTAAAAAGAATTGAAACATCAATCCCTGAGAGCTCTGTTAAGAAAAGGGGAGGAGAAACTAAAGAACCTGCAACAAATCAACAGGCTAAGAAGAAAGGAAAGAAACTCCAATTCTCTAGAAGTGATTGAATCTCTCAGTAAACTATGCACCAAATATGTAGCAAAGAGAATTCTTCTTGTACATATAGCGCAGGAAACCAGTAAGATTCCAGAAAACTTCATACAACCAATTTTGTTTGATGACAAAGATACTTCAATTATAGAGTTGCAGGAACAGTTGAAGAAGGCCCACTTTGTCATAGCGCAGTTACAACATGAAAATAAAGAATTGAAGAAGTCTTTAGAAAACAATTTCAAGAAATGTTTTTTTGTAATAGAAAAACGGTCAGTACCATCCATTTCAGTTGATTCTAAAACAAATAATAAAGGTAAAATGATAGAACAAAATCCATAGGTAAAGGAGATTCCTCAGACTAATGCACCCTTAACAAGGTCCTTGACTAAGAAGTTACAACATCAAGAGGAAATACCAGTGTAGCAAGTGGAGATTGAAAATAAGGGAAAACTTGATTTCTTGGATGAAGCAGCAGAGAACTGAACAACTGGAAATTGAATTGACATATTTTTGTTATTTTTTCATTTTGAAAAGCTCGCATAAAGTAACACAATGATTTTTCTATGCAGAACTAAAACATCAATCCCTGAGAAATTTGTTAAGAAAAGGGGAGGAGAAACTAAATAACATGAAACAAATCAACAGGATAAGAAGAAAGGAAATAAACTCCAATTCTCTCCAGAAATGATTGAAGCTCCTAGTAAACTATGCACCAAATCTGTAGCAAAGAGAATTCATGTTGTACATACAACACAGGAAACCAGTAAGATTCTAGAAAAAATCATACAACCAATTCTCTCTAATGACAAAGATAATTCAATTATCGAGTTGCAGGAATAGTTGAAGAAGGCCCACTTTGTCATAGCACAGTTACAACATGAAAATATAGAATTGAAGAAGAAGTCTTTAGAAAAAAAATTCAAGAAAGATTTTTCTGTAATTGAAAAATGGCCAGTACCATCAAGTTCAACTTATTCTAAAACAAAGAATAAAGGGAAAATGATAGAACATACTTCAGAGGTAAAGGATATTCCTTAGACTAATGTGCCCTTAACAAGGTCCTCAACTAAGAAGTTACAATATCAAGAGAAAATCTCAGTCCAGCAAGTGGATATTGAAAAGAAGGGAAAACTTGATTTGTTGGCTGAAGCAACGGAGAACTGAACAACTGGAAATTGAATTGACACATTTTTGTTATTTTTTCATTTTGAAAATCTCACATAAAGTAACACAATGATTTTTCTATGCAAATATGATCACCTGTTGTTGTGCAAACTCTACTGTATTTTTCCTGTGTCGCATTGCAGACTTACTGTGCAACAGTGACAGAATTACTAAGAATACCTCCAACTCAACTTGAATGTTTCGATAATGCACCAACTCATATCCAACAAACATATACGTGGAAATCATATATTTTATTTATTTATTTCCATATCAAAGTTGTTACGATTTAAAATTAAATGAGTCCGGTCAACTCCTTTTTAGCAAATCATTAAATATTTCATGTTGATTATGTGCAACTATTAGCACCGATTTTAGGATCATAGTTGAATCTGAGTTCAACACTAGAGGATATGATTTTGTATATATTAAGGAAGCCATGAAAACCAAAAGGGGTTGTTGGCAGAAGTATAGACATTCTGATCTTCAATGTAATTTCCTGAATCTAATGGAAATACAAATGTAGAAGTCCTGAACTCATGAAAAAAATTCTAATGGTGGTGATCTGAATATTGTACTCTTCTTTGTATGTATTCATTGTGTACTTAATTTCATATACACTTTTCTTCTTTTTAAATTGGCAAATTAAAGGTCTAGAATTCATCTAATGGTGCTCTAGAATTGACTGAATTAAATTATGTTTATCTTCTTAACTAAGGTCGGAATCCATCCTTTATGATGCTCTGATTATGTTATGTGTTTATGTTCTTCTTTCACCCTACATAATCAAACTCAAAACTGAATTTTATCACCTTTTTTAGCCTTTGCTCCTCTGAGTAATTCTACCTACCAGACATTATTTTCTTTTGTTTTCAGGGGTTGACTCCATAGCCCTAGAGATACTATACCTCTTTGCCGACAAACCTTGAAAAAACTATCTCAAACATCTAAATCTATCCATTAATTCAAAATCAATTTGTCCATTAGAGATCAAGTCTTAGAGAGCCCTCTCTAGATTGGAAAGGCTAGTTTTTAGTCCTAAAGTTGGTTTGTAGGTTACCTTTGTAAATTTTTTCTTCATCCCAACAATTTACTCAGTGATAAAACTATCCATCTAGAATAGTCTCTCTTACAGATTCATTGGTCTTTATTACATTATTCCTCAAACAAACTTTGGCTCCCTGGCCACATTGCTAGGATTAATAAACCACTTAACCATTTGGACTTCACAAAGCGTCTTCCTGTGAGTTATTTCACCATAAGGGGACCACTTTGGATTTCATCCATTTGGTACTTCCTATCAACCATGACATGAAATCAATGATAAAAATTCCTTTGATATCAAACTTAACAGCGATGAAAACAAATCACTATGACACCACTTGACATCAAATCTTTGACATCAATGACAACATAGTACAACAATATCCCCCTTTGGAATTTATGACAACACCAACATTGATGTCAACATTTATCCAAGTAAATTCTCATGCTCCCCTTGTGATCATTGCTCCTCATTGATGTTTTTATCTCTCCCCCTTTGACATCAATGGAAAATGGTATATCTCTTTGGGGCTCCTCCCCCTGAATGAATGTCTTTGATCTTTCTCTGAATAATATCTCTCCCTTTGAAAAATGATATCACTCTAATGTAATGTTGATGGCTTGACTTCCAATGCTCCCTCTATGATCAACTCTATCATCTCTCTTCCTGGAATCATATCTTTGTAGCAAATCAAAGGAAAAAAAATAACCCCCCCTTTGAGTATGTCTCCCCCTGTGGGTATGTATCCCCCTGTCTTCTCTGCAAGATGTTGTGTAATCACTGTGAACAACATGCTACCATTGTAATCTTCTTATGCTACATATGATGCTGCTCTAACAGAACATTGATCAACTACTCAACAATATTTCATCAAGAATACAATAATATTATATTCCTTTGATGATCCTTGGACCTATTTATGCATCATACAATGACCCATCAAACTGTAACTAATGCTATAACTATATTTATCATTGTCAACTGATCACTATTTTAGCAACCTGTATTTGATCATCAACCATCTAAAAATGTGCCATACCATACATCAAGTGTATACATACATACTATCTCATGATATCAACAATGAATAGTGAATCATAAGCAAAGTATCAACCATGTACAACCAATCATCATCAAGTGTATACCAACATACATACTATCTCATGATATCAACAGTGAATCATGAACCATGTACAACATGTGCCATACCATGTGCCAACCATGCACATCAACCATGTACATCAACACTATACCATATACAATAATATATGCAAGAAATACCAATGTTGTAATTCAACCAAGTACTATTATCCAGTGCATCAACCATGCACCAAACTTGAATCAACAATATGTACCAACATAAGTTCATCAACTATGCTCAACCAAATTACATATATTCATCAATATCAATCACCAGGACAACTCTCAACCATATGCACAATATCTCCAATATTTACATCAACCAAGACTACTCACAAAGCAAGATATACCACAATCAAGATGTTCTTCTAAAAGTATATCCATACATATGTGCCACATCATCCATAATCCATATTCCAGTAATGCTTCTACCAATTTCCTCTAACAATGCACCAAGTATGTACCAATCATGCATCAACTATGACTCATACCATACACTTCATGTATGTTCCAACTCATCAACTATATGTCCCAATATGTAACTCAACCATATGCCAAATACATACACCAAGATATCCAATAAATAGGCCTCTACAAATACATCACACTACCATAAACCCTTATATCAAACCATGTGCCAATGTATCCAAGGGATGTACCAATAATGTATCACAACAAGTAGACCTAAACCAACATGCACCATGCATCCAATGATGTGCCTTAAGTCATATACAAAGACCCTCAAACACATGCTTCAAGCATGATCTTCAACGTCACCAAGATACAATATACAAATCCTTAAGTATGTGCCAATCATATACTAACAAAAACCTTTCACATTTCACCATAAGATATACCAATAAAACTCAGACATGCACCATCAATATACTTCAACAGATCTTCCTCAAAACCATTCACTACAACAAGTACTATACAACCAATAGTACCTCTAAACATGTGCAAATAATATGCCTCAATATATCAAATGAAGTATCTTTATATAATATCACATTGCCCATGATATACTTCATAAAAAAAGTGCCATAACCTTACTATTAAATACTCAACATATCCAACAATATACCCTAACAGAAATGACTCAATCCACACACTAGTGTTTGTACCATGCATTCAAAGATAGGCCTTAAGCATATGCTACAAAAACTCAACTATATATCATCACCATACATTCATCAAACACACATACAAGTATACATGTAGATTTGTTTCTGAACTGTAACACCAGATCTCATATAACTTGGGCTTACTCATCTTTTGCAGTCTGTTCGAACCCCCTTTTTCAAGGCTTTGCCACAGGTACGTGACCTTGCCTCATAGAGATTGTGTATGTATGTGACCTTTCTATAAGTAACCTCGCATATGTACACGAATAATCCCACAGGAACCCATGTATGCCTAAGAAAATGTTAAGATTTCATCATTCTTTATGCTTTCATTCATGTATAGTTGTTCAGTCTTCTTCATCCACTTTTGAGAGTGTCCTAGTTTCTCAATACTTGTTCTTTGAGCTTCCATCCTTTCAATATTATATTTATTCCATGATCTTCTTTCCATTTCATATGAATCATTCCTCATTGAATGTCTCCTTGAATTCCAACAATCATGGGTTTTGTGGCCAAACCCACTGCAGTTGTAACATCTTATGGTGTGACAATGTGCATCAATGTGTCTGACAATATTACATCTCCAACATCATAATATGTTATTGAATATTCCAACATCTTTCCTTGCATAATGTTTGCAATCCAAAGCTTTGTGACCATATTCATTACGTGAGAAATAGTGATTGTTGAAAACATTTTCATATATGTGCTTTTGTGTCGACCTTGAAGGTGTCCCTCTTCTGAATTTTCTTTGAGGTGTAGGACTTGATTCTTGGTGTCTTCCTTGCTCTGATATTCTGAAGATTTTATTTCTTTATGCAGTTGCTTGAATTGTAGCTTTACTTTCACCCATTGAAAATGAAGGACCAACATCATGCTTCTTAGAAGTGCTAGCTTCAAAGTGTGTAGCTTCCTTGTTGTATCAAAGACCAGAGTTATCATTTGGTGATCTTTGACTATCCAAAATTTCATCCAAGATTATTGAGTTGTTCATGAACTTGACATGAGTGTTTGACTTCTCAGCTTTCCTTCTGAGATCAACTACTTTTTCTTCCAACTTATGGAATGATTCTTCATTTTCATTTACCTGATTCATCAATAGTTCCTCTATCCTTTTGGCTTCTTCAAGTTGGGTCCTCAGATTGACATTAATTTCTCTTATTTCTTTAATCTCTTCAAGGCTTTTGCTAAGATCATCATCTACCTTCTTCTTTTCTTCTTCTTGACTAATTATATCAGTCGTTAGTCTCTTGATATCTTCTTCTTGTTTCATGAGAATTTGCTTTAGTTCCATGGTAAGCCTTTGGAACTTTTCTAGGGCTTCCTTAGTGTATATTTAAATATACTCAAAAGAAATTGAAACACATGGAATTTCCAAGCTAACTTCTTCTAAATCATTTATAATTTTACCTTTAAGCTTCAACAATTTTTCTTCTTCATCTAAAAAATAATTTTTAGGTGATTATACACAAACTTCTTCTATTTCAGCAGACCTTCTTCTTTATTTGCAGGAGAACATTCAACATCATCACAATTAGAATTATTGCAATCAGAATATTTTGGAGAGTATTTAACTTCATTGTCCTTGATGGGATTGTCTTTTGTGTCTTGTCTTTTGTCTTGATATTCCTTCTCTAGCTTCAACCTTATGTCCTTGGCGAAGGTACATTGTCCTATGTTATGTTTGAAAGAAAATGAAAGTCCATTGTAGAGGGTCTTGAGTGCCACTTCATTGTTCTTATTTTCTTCCTTTTGGGTTGCAAATTTTGATTGATTCTTCGAGGGAACTGATCCAACAACAATCGTGTCCCAAACACCTGCTCCTTTTGTTGGTTGTGGAGCCTGATTATCTTCCTAATTTAGAGGTCCTTTCTTTCAGCTGTGTTTATACCCCATGAAGTATTTACACCCCAGAAGTATGTACACTCTTCCACCCGGGGGAGTGAAGAGGGGGGGTACCCCCTCTGCGAGGTCCAAGGGGGCTATCCCCCTGGATGGGGGGTTTGGGGGCAACTGGGCCCCTAGTGGGGGTTCGGGGGCGAAGCCCCTGAAGAAAAAATTGCCTTGTAAAAGTATATTGTAATTTCATTGTAAATCTGGACCGTTCATTATAAGGTCGTAGATCTAACGGTAGAGATTATGTTAGGGTTTTTTGCCCTAGAAGGAAACCCTCTTTTATGAGGGAAATGTATCGCGGTTATAGGTGATGGTGAATATTGTATTCTGAGAGAGGAGACTGTGAGAGAAAGAAGAGGAAGTTACAACGGGTTTTGTTGTAGGTTGTATCCCTTCATTTGTTGGATAATAATAAAGGAAGGACCTGGCAATTTCTCTAGTGGACATAGCCCACACTGGGTGAACCACGTAAATCTGTTTCTCTCTTGTATTGTGTGTCTTCTGTGTTTTTTTTTTGCATTTGTTTTATTTTATTGCTCCGCGGTCCTATTTTTCTAACAACTAGTATCAGAGTGTAAGGTAACTCGTAGGAAAAGAGGGTTCCTGGTTCGAGTGGGAGAAATGTCAGAAGATGGAAAGTTTAGAGTCAAGAAATTTAATCGCCAAAACTACTAGTTATGGAAGATGCAGATGAAAGAATATTTATATCAGAAGGATCTATTCCTACCATTGAGTGGAGTAGCAAAGAATTCGACGGCCATGAAGGACGAAGAATGGGAGATTCTTGACAGAAAGGCTCTCGGAACGATACAGCTGAGCCTGGCAGCATCGGTGGCTTTCAATATTTCGAAAGAAAAGACAACGAAGGGTTTGATAGATGCATTGGCCAAATTGTATGAAAAACCCTCGGCATCGAATAAGGTATTTCTAATGAAGAGATTATTTAATATGAAGATGTCAGAAGGTGGGTCTGTTGCAGATCATTTAAATGAATTTAATACGGTTACTAATCAACTATGTTCTGTAAAAGTGGACTTTGATGATGAGGTTAG
>ML788989.1:60597-115369 GCA_009831015.1 Picea engelmannii
GAAGATGGAGGAGAAAAGAGGTACAAGGCTAGACTTGTTGTAAAGGGGTTTGCACAAAAGAAATGTATAGATTTTGATGAAATATTTTCTCCTGTTGTTAAAATGACTTCAATTAGGACTATTTTAAGTCTTGTGGCAGTAGACGATTTTCATATTGAACAGTTAGATGTAAAAACAACTTTTCTCCATGGGGATTTGGAGGAAGATATTTATATGCAGCAGCCACAGGGGTATGAGGTCAAAGGCAAGGAGAATTTGGTATGCAGGTTGAAGAAGAGCTTGTATGGCCTAAAGCAAGCTCCAAGGTAGTGGTATTTGAAGTTTGACAGGTTTATGACAGAACAGGGTTATAGTAGATGTCATTCTGATCACTGTGTTTATTTTAAAAAGCTAGAAAATGGAAGCTTTAGTATCTTGCTATTGTATGTAGATGACATGCTTGTTGTAGGGACTAATATGCAGGATATAAATATGATCAAGAAGAAATTATCCAATTCATTTGCAATGAAGGATTTGGGTGATGCAAAGAAAATCCTTGGCATGAGAATAACAAGAGACAGGAAAAATTGCAAACTGACATTGTCTCAGGGTGAGTACACAGAAAAGGTGTTGGAGAGGTTTAGAATGCAGAATGAAAAACCATTTAGTACACCTTTGGCCAGCCATTTCAAATTAACTAAGGAAATGCGTCCCAAGACACAGGAAGAGATAGAATACATGTCCAGGGTCCCTTATTCATCAACAGTTGGCAGCTTGATGCATGCAATGGTTTGCACAAGACCAGATATTGCACATGCAATGGGAGTTGTGAGCAGGTATATGAACAATCCAGGTAAAGAACATTGGGAAGCAGTAAAGTGGATTCTTAGGTATTTGAGAGGTACTACTACATATGCATTATGTTTTGGAGGTTCAGACACTTTTCTACAAGGATATGTTGATTCAGATATGGCAGGTGATAAAGACAGCAGGAGTAGCACCAGAGGATATGTTTTTAATATAGGTGGAACAACAGTAAGTTGGATTTCGAAACTATGAAAGGTTGTTTCACTTTCAACAACAGAGGCAGAGTATGTTGTTGCTACAGAGGCTAGTAAAGAGATGATTTGGTTACAAAGGTTTATGGAGGAATTGGGAAAGAATCAGGAGAACAGTCAGTTGTACTATGACATTCAGAGTGCCATTCACCTTGCAAAGAACTCAGCCTTCCATTCGAAGAATAAACATATACAGTTGAGGTACCATTTCATACGATCCACCTTGGAAGATGGACAATTGAAGCTGGAAAAGATACACACTAACCAGAATCCTGCAGACATGTTAACAAAGGGAGTAACCAGGGAGAAACTGAGTTCCTGCTCAGTTTCAGTTGGTCTTCAAGAATGAAGATGAAAATGAGAAATTTGCCAGGTCAAAGAAGGTTCATATTCTAGCATATACAACAACAATGGAGTTGTTGAGATTAGTCTCTAAGTGGGAGATTGTTGGTTGTGGAGCCTGATTATCTTCCTGATTCAGAGGTCCTTTCTTTCAGCCGTGTTTATACCCCATGAAGTATTTACACCCCAGAAGTATGTACACTCTTCCATGTGGGGGAGTGCAGAGGGGGGTTACCCCCTCTGCAGGGTCCGAGGGGTCTGGGGGCAAGCGGGCCCCCGAAGAAACAATTGCCATGTAAAAGTATATTGTAATTTCATTGTAAATATGGACCGTTCATTATAAGGTCACAGATCTAACGGTAGAGATTATGTTAGGGTTTTTTTCCCTAGAAGGCAACCCTATTTTATAGGGAAATGTATCACGGCTATGGGTGATGGTGAATATTGTATTCTGAGAGAAGAGACTGTGAGAGAAAGAAGAGGAAGTTACAACGGGTTTTGTTGTAGATTGTATCCCTTCATTTGCTGGATAATAATAAAGGAAGGACCTGGCAATTTCTCTGGTGGACGTAGCCCACACTGGGTGAACCACGTAAATCTGTTTCTCTCTTGTATTGTGTGTCTTCTATGTTTTGTTTCTACATTTGTTTTATTTTATTGCTCCACGGTCCTGTTTTTCTAACACTTTTGACTTTAAATACCCTTTCATTTTTATTCTCCATGTCGAGTAATATTTTTTATCAAAGAGGGGAAATTCATCTGTAGAGGGCACTGCATGTTCATCCATTTGTGTGTCCATGGATATCCTTATATTTTGTAAGGATTATAGTGAAGGCTTGATATGATACCAATTGTTGGACACACCGACCACACTAAGAGTGGGGGGTGAATCAGTGTGTGGCCCTTTTTACACTTCTTTCAAAACTTTAGTTAGAAACCACTTCAAACATTCTTATTCATTCACAATTAGATACTTTCATATATCAACAATAGACATCAATAATAGAGAACTATAAACCATCACCATAATGAACACAAATAAAACCATATATATCTGTAAGATTTTTTTTATTTTTTGTTTACATGATACTAGAATCTATGGGGTTTATCAGCACCAAATGAAAATAGCACCCACTCCAAGAAAGTATCAACTCTCAATAAAATACCCAGCTTGCAGATCTCAGCACCAACTGATATGTGAGGAATCCAACCCTCAATTACAATACCCAACTTGTAGACAAAAAACAATATATCAATAGATACGTGATCCGTCTATACGAAAACACACATATGTATGTGACATGTCTATACTGCAGCACGTGTATGTAAATGACATGTCCTCTGTCAGCCTACATACACCCTCATAGAACTAGGGTTTCTAGTTTGTTGCAACTTTGAAACTTTGTTGCCTCTGTCACATCCACCTGTAACTTGTCACTTCATCCAACCTATTCCATTTGTACAATGCCATCAATGAAGCAACTTCAATAGCCTATGCATGTCCCTCATGAATACATCATCATACAACATAGATATCCCTCAACCATATTTAATTGCTACCATACATAATAATGTTTCTTACTCATCCAACCAACTAGCATATACCATATCCAGATCTCACCACAACCATACCAAGAATGATTGAATATTTCACCATAGCATAAGTAGATCTAAGTATTAAAACAAACATGTAACCATACCACAACTTTTATAAATGATCTAAACCTGTAGCTTGTTGACATGGGAACTTGCTTCATACTTCAGGGACATGGCATCAACATTTACTTAGGTTTTCATGGCCTCTTTAGATGTATGCGGCATTTCCTTCTTCAGCTCGTGGATGTAAGTGACATGGCCTTCTACAACCCGCATACAACTTCAAAAAAATAGGGTTTTCTTCAGATTCTGCAACTCTGAAACTTCCACCGACAACTCTCCTTTTCTACTTCATACTTGCATAACTTTAGATGTATCAATGAGTACCTGCAATAAACCTTTCACAAAATAATGTATCTTCAATGTGCTACATAGATTGACCACAATAAGACACCCTTTCTCTCTTATTCATACTCTCCATGTAGCTCATCTATGGATTATCTTCTAACCAAGTTCCTTCTTTTAGGGATAACCCACTTCTAACTACTTTTTCCACTTAACAAACACTTTATCCAAAAATAGTAAATTCTCCACTTCTAGTTGCAACTAATTTAGTTTTAATTATTTTCTTATTGCAACAACTTAACCCATGATTAACTCCTAGTTGCAACCACTTTGACTAGACAACTTCTTGTAGGAGCTTCTAGAATAATTTGACTTCTTTGAACTTCTAGGGGCTTCTATAAAACTCATGAGGGTTATCCAACTTCACTGAGTCATATCTCCTTAATCGTGAGGAACTATGTGAGATACCACATATCACTGGAAATGGGACAACATGTACTACCACCTAGAATAGTCTCTCTTGCAAATTCATTGATATTCATTACATTATTCCTCAACCAAAATTTGGTTCCATAACCACATTGCTAGGATTACTCAACCATTTGACCATTTGGACTTCACAAAGTATCTTTCCATGAGGGATTTCACCATAAGGGGACCACTGTCAAGTTCATCCATTTGGTACTTCATATCAACCATGGCATGACATCAAGGATACAACTTCATTTGATATCAACCTTGACATCAATTAAAACACAACATTATGACATTGTTGTCACACAATCTGTACTTTCCCAAATCACAAGGCAAGTGGATGCAAGATTTGTGTAACATGGGGTGACCTATCACTATCACCTTAATAGGAAACCCCTTTCTATTTAGGAGTATTTCAAAGTACCCTAGGGGAGACATACCCAATGACCTAAAGGGTTGGTGAAAAAGGAAAATGATGCAAGAAATTCCCCCCCTCTCACTGGTCACTTAGATCAAAGGTTCTTCTTGTATTATAGAGATGAAGCAAAAGGTAAATAAGGTGTACCTTCCCAGAACAAGACAACGAGAAAATATAGCAACTTGCAAGTACAAATATATGATATTAGTGATTCTTAAGACCATAAACCTTTGAAAAGTAATCTAGATGATATGAATTTGTAGCAATGAAACATTTTATAACAACAATTAATATTTTATAACAACCACAAGATTTATGCCTTGAAAGTTCTTGGAAATGACATGAAGAAATAACTTTAACCTAGCAAAATGATAAAAGTTTGTCACAAGCAAGTTTGGAAATGTCTAATCAAATTTTAATGTCACTTTTAAAATCAATTTGTTGTTGTTATATGGTTGTAGAAATATTTTTCAACAACAACAAGTTAGTTAATTAATTAGTCTAATCTAAGGTTAGTAGGAGTTAGTAAATGTTTCAAGGAAGATAGTTTGAGAGTTTTTGGATCAATCAATCACTATAGTGAGTAGACTAGTGCCTTTATGGGGTAATGGAGTCTATAGGTGATGGTTTTATATTTGAAGAAAAGACACAATGATTATGCTTGACTAAGGACTGGGGATGGATGGAAGAGGTGTTGGGTCTTCAAGGCCTCAAACATCCAAACCCTAAGAATGAATTTGCTAGAGTGTAAGAAATTTTAGGCTTTAGCAAACCTTCCTTCCTTAGACTATTAAAAAATATTAGAAGCAACAATTGACTAGGTAATGACCACTAAAGTGATAGTATTTAGGACTCTATAGGTTCACCTAAGTCAAAACCTTCTTAGCAAAGTCTAGCAAATGAAGAGTAAATAAGTTGAAAATTAATTCCTTTACTCCTAGGGCTTGTCAATCAAGAAATTTCATAATATTTAACATGAATAAGCAAATTTACCATAAACCATTAAAATAAAATGAATAATTGTAGATTTACTTACTTCACCAAGAATAATCAAGCCATAAAACCCTAGAATGCCAACGAACTTCACCAAGAAATGATCCAAGTTGAAAAATGTAGCCTCTAAGAGAAAGTGTGCCTAAACTTTCAGCAAATAACTCCTAAGAAGGGCGCAAATTGCAGACCACACCACTTGTGTGATGAGTGATGATGAAAAAATGAGTAATTTCTCTCTATTTATACAATTTCAATGACCTTTAATTAAAATTAGATCATAAAAAGGTCGATCTCGCCAAATTACATCAAAAATCCAATTTTTACATAATTGAAAGTAATTAAACCCTAAGATCATTTCCAAGGGTGACGTCATGCCCTTATAGGGTGACGTTGAGCCCCTAGTGTGGAACATTGGGCCCCACATGAAAAACGTTTTGCCTTCAAATGCCTTGCATGATGCCACACATGCCAACCAACACATAACTTCCCTCATAAATGCACACCTTAGCTCTGTATTACAACTAGGTTAAAAATATGACATCATGGGCTCTCAAGGGTCAACGTCCAAGTGGAAAGGAAATATCCCCATGGGTCTAGGTATATCAGAGTGTCTCAAGGGAAACTTCCTTCTTTCTTCCTGGTGAAAATATTTGGTATCTCTCTGCCCCTGGTTGGGATCACAACATCCATATGTTGGGATTTCATCCCCATGGAGGTCCGAGCTAATCATTCCCCCATATGTACCTATCCACCGGGAAAATTCTTGCAACAATAACAAGTACTCCCTCCAGGGATTCATAAGTCACGGGGATCATAGCAATGTCAATCACATCTAATAATAAAATTACCCAAACATCTGCATCAAACCCCGCTTTACCCAGACAAATGCTCAAAGACGTTATGCAGTTTAACAAGTCAGGTTTGGAGAAGGTATCAGGGTGTCCTATTGGGATAATCCTAGTTAATTTTGGGATTTTTCTAGGTGAGAGCCAATCTAGTTCATGTAAGTGTGTGTGAGGTGTTGTGGAGTAAGTGTTTGGGCATGGGGTGTAGTGATAATAGGGAAACGTAAATATTACCTGTGGGTGCCTCTGTAGAGGGTGATCTGCATTTTGTCATAGATTCCATTATTTCCTAGCCCATTCAATGCCTTTTATTATTAGCTTTATTGCTTTTTATATTTTTCCTTTATGCTTCAAGGGAAGAGTTGAGGGACACTGTCCTGGCTTGGTGACCATATGTGACAACGTTACCCACAAGTATTTCACAAAGATGAGAAGGTTGGCTTGTGATGAGATCACATTTCTCTTGGCTATGCCACCAAGATCCACTACCCTGGTTTGGTGACCAGATAGATGGTAGTATCATACCGCTACATACCCATGGTCATAATAGTTCAGCTCGTGATGAGACCTCCTGTTGTTTCAGAGTCTGTACTTAAGGCTTAGAAGTACAGTGTCTAGGCATCCAAAAGTGGGTAGAGGGTAGAGAAGAGAGAAACGTCAACCTTCAGCAAGGGAAACTAGGGAAGATTTCAGCATTGGCATTGTCTAGCTTCCAACTGTTCCTGGATGTTTATATCTTGTTCAATCGCTGTCCATGAACGTTCGAGTTCAACCCGGGAGGTGGTTGTTTTAAGAATGGTATCGAAAAGGTTCAAGGCAATGTGTGTTTGATTTGATAATACGGGTTCGATATTGGGTTGTGTTGGTACAGGGACAGTCATGGAGGAACAGTAAAATAAGAAAACCTCAAAAGGAAAATTTAAGTGTTGTCTCAATTCGGTCGTATAAAAGAGAGTTTATGGTTTCAGGAATAAAAACGGGTTGCAAATCAAAGGCTCTTTCCCGTAAATAAGTTATATTTTAATAAAATTTTATGAGGTGGGAGAAAACATTTAGTTGTCTATCGAGTAAGGCTCCTATCAAGGGATAATCTCATGTATAAATAGAAGAAGAAAGATTTAAGGAAATAACCCAATGAAGCATAAAATATATATAGAATTTTGAAAGTGTTGACTGGTCTTACACCTGCTGATAGCCGATACAGAGGAAAAACAGTAAACAATATAGAAAACCAAAATTCATTCGCTATAGTAGTGGTCGTACTAAATTATAATGAAGCATTCATCAGTTATGAATATGAAATGAAACGAAATATGAGATACAAGGAAACAAAATCATAACACAGTCGTGACAGAATTGAGAATCTTCAGATTTTCTTTGTATTAACTCTCAAAATGTAAAAACTCTGTTACAATCGACACAAAAAGGTCCAGCCTATTTTCTTTCTTTCTATGGTATATTTATACAGTTTTAGAATAAGATAGAATCTCAATTGTTGCAAAATTTTCAGTTATGATAGGGAGGAGAGCAATCGCTCCATTTCTTCTTCTTTGTCTTCACTTGGTGCCAGAGGTTTGTCCTCGCGCGTGCTCGGTACAGGTGACACATCTTTCAACCAGCCGAGATATCAGCCTTGATGGTTCTGCTTGACAGTTGGCTTCAAAAGAGTAACAATCTTGGGTTAATTGTGGCATCCTGTCTTCCATCTGTCTGTCTATGATGTCAATAGCGCATAATTGCGTGCTTGGTTTAATCATACATTTGTCTATTTGGAATTTGTCCGCCATAGTCACTTATGAGATCTCGGCTGAATCTCTTTCCTCTCTTTCACTTAGATCAAGTGATATTTTCATCATATTCAGTTGAACCAATGCCTCGGCATTACCTCCGCTATCAATGCGTAGAAGACTACCATCTATAGAGATAAAATCCTCCTCTAAAGATTTTGTTACTCTCTTGGCTTGCAGCTTGCCTTTCGAGATGTTGTGCTCCCATTCTTTCAATAGAATGTTTCCTCTGGTCTGCTCCAAAATGGTGAACCTGGGAGTACTTCCCGGATCCCTGTTGTTTGTGGCTATCACAGCCTCTTGGAAGGTGACCCATGCTGCTCCAGCTTCCCTTTCTCTAGCAGTTAGATTCTCCAACACTTGATTAACCAACAAACAGTTGTCCCAAATCACTTCCACCTTGAAGAGAAAATTTTGTTGGGCCACAGAGACTCTGCTCCAAATATCCATCGCCTGGGATTGGAACATCCTAATATTTATCACTTTGCTTTCGGTGATTTCCACCCTAGCCTGCAGCTGTTCGATCAAATCTTTTTTCTAGCTCGCTTGCATCTGACCATACCGAACCACCAGTTGTTCTTGTTCGAGCTTAGTCTTGAGTAGCTCTATCTCATTTTTATCGGCCAACCTGGCCTGCTCTATTCCTACACTTTCCTTGTCTTTGGCAGCCTCTATTGTTGTGGCTAGTCTGGCTTCCAGGGTCTTGATGAGGCGATTCTTTCGTTTCAGCTGGTTTTTTAAGATCCTGACTGAAAATTGGTTCGTCGTGGCATATGCTCCTAATGTCCCTGCTATTTCAGTCACGAATTGTTCATTCCTCTTGTCTTTCCCATCAGTTATAACTTTGTATTTCTTAGTTGTTGACTCTCCTTCCTGATAGAATTCCCTCTTTACCACTGCCTTTCTCTTCTTATCGAAGAAGAACTCATTCGGAGGGAGATCTTCCACCCTTATAGGCCTCAACTCTTCATTGAATATCCATCCTGCATCAATATTTCCCTGAGTTGACTGCAAGGGAGTAACTGATGTGATAGGCTCTTCGATTTGTTTCGCTGATTGTCCCAGAGTAGTGGTTGGACTCTGCTTCTTCGGCAGGTTGGGGGTCTTTATCTCTCCTTTTGGACTCTTACTTTTCTCTCCTTCGTCCTGGTGTTTTTATTGACTAGGAGTCGCATCCTTGGAGCCTTCGGCATCTTTTTGTTTCACCTCCACTGTACTCGGATTCTCACCCCGCAACACTGCGGGAAGACAACTGCGTCGATGTTCTTGGAACTTCATAAATTTGGCTCTCTCCTCAGGTGCCAATGTTTGTATCCGAGCTAAAATCTCGGCATAAGATCGTGTGCCCCAGAAAATTTCATCCGAGGGTGAATTTTCATGCTCAAATCTCTTGAGCCCGCAACTGGCCAAATGATTACTCATGACCCTTTGCAGATCGTGATTCTTGTATTCAATAAGGACCAAATTTAGGTCTTCCAAGGCTGTTGCCTTAGCTTTAGCATGCCCGAAATATAATAAAGAATATGAGTTCAAATGAACAGGAAAAGGTGGGCATACCTTCTTCGAGTATCCCTTCAGCTCCTTGTTGATGCCACCAATTACTGTTTGTCTAGCAACCTCACGGCAAGCCAGCTTGTCGAGAATGAATAATGGTAATGCATGCAGGGGAACAGAAGCCTCGAAAACTCTGAGATATGAGAATTCACCTTCTACATACTAGTTAGCTATGCTTCTCAAATTCGTCACTATACTATCCGAGATCCTGGGTGGCAGGTGGCCAAAAATAGTGACATGCAGTGGTACCATCACCCAGTTGAAGATTTCGTATACGAAATCTGCTGCTTTGTTTTCCCACAATTTCGCATGATAGACGTGGATAGGCTCATCCTCTATTGGAGTACAACTCCAGTTCATTAAGGGAAATGGTTTTAAAAAACACACGACGTCCATAATGTATGCAAACATGAAAAATGAAGAAGTCTTTCCGCTCTCTTTCTCCGCCCGATACTCTGTGACCCGACTGGTCAAGCTATCAGACAACATTTTAGCCCAGTCGAAGGAACAGCCTTCGGTGACTCAAAATATTAGAGGCACCTATGGAAGAAAGAAATGTGAGGTTTCCTCTCTCCCGTATAATCTGCATGTCATCATAGCTACATACTTGTACTGTGGTTGTAAGGAAGCTATTGAATATATACCATGACTGTCTGCCCTGAACTTCGCAGAGTGTGAAACCCAATCTTTTATTAAGCTAGACATGGTTTTATCATACTGCACACATTCCTTCTATTTGAACTCGTCCAAGAATTCAGCACCATATGTAAAGTCGGACGCAGTGGACAACTTATACATGGCTTGTAGATGTTCAGGCCCGAAAGTCTCGATGGTGACCTTCTGCTCATTCATGATGGTTTTGGTTGGTATGTCCACATGGTATAATGCCCATCGGACCATATCATAATATGGCAGTAGTCGTGGCCTGGCTGCTACTTTGTGCATTCTGGATTGAATGACGATTTTGTACTTGGTGGTTATATCATCTTTTTCATTATCGCTGGAATCATCGGAATAATCCACCAATTAGGCCTACAGAACATCGGAAACGAAAGACCAATTCGGGACAGAGTCGACACTTCGAGGTGAAGTATCCGCAACGTTGTCCAATCCTTGTCCCGAAACCTCAACACCAGCTTTGGATGCCTTTCGCGGGGCCATGACTGGAGATCCTACTTTAGCTCTTCTGCGATAAAAATACGTATACATACAGAAGTTAGCTTGCTGAGAAAGTGTGCTCTACGTAATATAGAAATGCATTTGTTATAATGAATAACAGTTCTATATATATTCAAAAACTCGATACTTTTTAGAACAGATCTGTCAAATCATGTTTAGAAATAAATTTAGAAACAAAAACCCAATCTTTATTCATCGATTCGCCCTATTTCATAATTAATGCCATAAATTTTGGCGGTTTGAAATGTCAGTTAGCATATGGAAGAAAAAAGACTACCTTGTAAATCATGCAAGCATCAAAACACAGGAGATATTGATTTAGCTTAATTAATCTGGTTTTACCAACGTTAATTAATCTTTCGGTACTTGTTGTATCGGGAATTTTGTTTCAACCCTTTGAACCTCTAACCCCTGAATTTGCGATGATTGATTTTGGTTAAGAAAAACGCAATCATGATTAGGAGCTTAATTAATTACGTAATTATTATATTCACCATATCGCGACTCGAAGCTTCAAAGATACGTTTCCGGGAAGTTTGCATGCCGAGTTGCGAAACCGCAAGATCGTGATAATACGACTTAATTAAAAGGGAAGATAAACTCAGATTAAGTGATTAATTAATTATGTTCATATCCTTATCGTGATTTCGCGAGTCGGGGCTTAGATAGTATAACTTTTTAAAAAGAAAACGCCGAGTGGAGAATTGTCGATAGAACTTTACCATGGTTTAGCTTTTACTTTTAACCTTGACACAGGTTACTAGAATAAGGACTTCATAGTCTCGTCTATCGGGGCTACGACAATAAACTTTTGGATTTGTTGGACACCAAGGTGAGAAAACCTGATGACGTTTAATCATGATTTAGTAAAACTTTACTCTCGTTACTGCCTTGGGTGAAATTTTAAAGAGATTTTGTTGTTTCGTTGCCCAGGACTTATGAACTACGTGATCTATAGCATCCAGCACGCGAAATCCCGAGGTACAACAAAGGGGAAATTTATTTGTTTGTTGAAAGGTAGAACTCACCTCGAGAGTACAATAATCATCGCTGCTGCATGATAAGTCTTTAGAAATTTTGAAACCACAGACGGAAAATATGAAAACCACCTTTCAATTTCGAGCATTAAGACATGATATTTGAGACGGGCTAGAAAAAACAAAGGCGGCTCCAACATAGGCTCCAACTAGGGATCCCGCTTTCTTGTAAGGCGGGAAGAACAGTAGACCGTGTGCCAATATTGGGTAAATGGAGTCAATAGCTTCAATCAGGCGAAAAGGTTCTTGAGAACAGGGTATCGAAGGGGGAAAGAGACTTCGTTTTTTACCTTGAAAAGCTTTTTCAAACTCAAATACTCTTTTTAAACTCAATTGTAGTCCCTTTCACAGCTTTCCCTTTCCCGCTACTAAATTCATGTCTGCTTTAAGAAAATCAAAATAGTTCTAGGAGACCCAACAGATCTTGCGGCTATCAGCTTGCATCAAAAGAAGAAGATTATATGTTTTTAATTGGGAAGTCCTGTCTGAACTTGGGATGTAGATCAATTTTTTTTTTTTTAAGAATTGGTTACCGGAGTAGAGTGATATTCATGTATAACAGCCTTACAGATATCTCAGATATTGCTTCACTTCCAGCGAGCTTGTTCAGTACCCCGGTGAAGTTATCTGGCCCCTTTTACTGAATTTACTTTCACCACTTCGGAATATATTTATGCATTTACATGCTGAGATGAGGGCAATCATTTCTAAATTTCCTTTCATTGTCTCTTGGACTAGGTGGGGGCAATCATTTCTGAATTTCCTTTCACCACCTGTCTTATAATTTTCTTTTTAGAGCGCAAAGATGGGGGCAATTAGTTTGTATCAGGGCTGATATCTGTGTAATATTTTTCATTATAGGTCTGTCAACTTACTTTGATTACTCGGTACCAACCTTCCCTTGACCTTCACAACACCTTCATTCTTAGGGAAAAAAAAGGGAAAATAACTTTCTTAGGGCATTCTATTTGAGCAAGCTTCAATCCTACGATGTTGTTGAAAAACCTAGGAAAGTTAGGATCACTTTAAACATTCCTTCCTTTAGCAGGGGATCGAGTAGTTGTGAATACCTGCTTTCTTTCCACAATCTGCTTTGAAGCTCACGAGGTTGAAATGAAAAACTCTTATCCCTTCTTATATGAAACGGAAAGATGGTGAATTTTTAAAAGGTAAACCCGAAGATAGAAAGGATGGCAGGTAGTGACTTACTGACTGAAAATACAGAGGTCAAAAATTCAAAACTGACTCTTGTAGATATTTTTCGGGGATACTTTACTTTGACTTACTGCTTTTAAATCGGGTGAATCATTTAATTTGTCTTAATTTTTCATAGACGATTAAACCAAGAAATAACTCTGTTATTTATCAGATCAGCTGATGTTGCTGTTTGAATGAGTTTACCTCAATTTTCTTTAATAGTCCTTTAGAACATGTCTTTTGGGAAATCTCATCTTTACCTTTTCATTTCAATTTATTTTCACAATATGAAATTCCTTGGGTATCGCCTGTTTAAGCCAATTTATTTCTAACATCAACTTTTAGTTTACTTCTCGTTCTTGTTTTGTATGCAGTTGGAATCCTGTAAGAGGCAAATATGAATATTATCAGGACTATCCAAAAGGTGTCAAAAGTTCATGAAAGAAAAAAGAAAATCAAGAGCAATGTTTAAATGAAAAATATATATATGTACACAATATATATATATATATATATATATATATATATATATATATATATATATATATATATATATATATATATATATATATTTNATTTGTTTTGTTTTTGTTTTGTTTTTGTTTTGTTTTTGTTTTTTTTGTTTTTTTGAATCTGGCGACTGTTAGGTCATATAATGCTTCAGATACCACCCATTGACAGGGGCGTTGAGGACTTCACCGTCTATATTTTCCAGTAGGAAATAATGTTTTCCCTCCAGAGCCGAGACTCTGAATGGTCCATACCAGAGGTGGTCAAATTTACCATGTTTTGTTGCTTCTTCCTTTCTTGCATCCCACCTTAACACTAAATCACCTGGGAGGAAACCTCTGTCCTTTTCTTTGCAGTCAAATAATTCCTTCATGTCATCTTGGTACTTTTTCATCTTTTCATCTACTTCGACTCTATGCTTTTGAACCTCGATTAGTTGATTTATCCTTCTGGTGACATGATTGGGTTGTTCATTTTGATCTTGCCATAACTTCATCACTGGGAGCACTAGGTTTATAGGTAGCACAACATCGGTCCCATATACCATATGAAAAGGCAAAATGTTGATTGACCTTTTTTTGCTTATGCGATTCGCCCACAATGCATATTTTAAGTGCACATGCCAAGACCTTTTATTTTCATCCAATACTTTCTTGATTATATTTACCAGGCTCTTGTTAGATGATTCGGCCAATCCGTTTCCCTGGGGGTAATATGTTGTGGAATGGCCAAGAACGATGTTATACTTCTGACAGAAGCTGATCATAGCCATAGATTTAAAGGCCTGGGCATTGTAAGTAACTATCTTTCGGGGGCAACCAAATCTAGACAAAATATTGTCTTCTAAAAAATCGATTACCACCGAGTCTGTTTCCCTTTTGATTGGAATGTCTTCCACCCATTTAGTAAAATAATATGTTGCGGTTAAGATCCACTTGTGTTGAGCACTGGAATGGGGATTAATCTTGCCTATGAAGTCTAGACCCCATTGCTAAAATGGGGCTCCAGATTTGACTGGAACTAAAGGCAGTTTCAGGAGCTTCTATTTACCTGCAAATAGTTGACAAGGGTTGCAGGCATGGACTTTGGCATTAACGTCCGAGAAACGTTTTGGCCAGTAGTACCTAGCCCTCAGAATCTTGTAAGATGTATCTCTCCAAGCGTGATGCCCCCCACAGATTCCCTCATGAAATTCATCTATAACCTGCTGAGTTTCCAATTCGACTAAACAGACTAGCAGGAAACCGAGTGGATCTTTCCAATATAGCTGACTTTCGACGATACAATATTTAACTGCACTTAGATGGTGATAGCTCACTTGGGCATTTTAGAGTTAGTAGGTATGACATTATGTCTCTATACCAGCCTGACGATATGAACTTCTCTTCGATCTTGTTTCAACCTTTTTCCTCATTCAGCTCGTTTAGGTTCGTGTCTTCGTTGCCTTCCTGCAGGCAATTGATATCTAGGGCTCTGAAATTCGACTCAGCTAAGAGTTTGGCCAAGCCTTGCCCTTTTATTAATTTGGTCGGTTTGACTTCCAGATCAAATTCTTGGATTTTGGTGAGCCATCGCCCTCTTTTTCCATCGTTGTCTGGCTGTACCAATATATCTTTCACAGAACTGGTAGGCACGTACGCAATTATCTTTGAGTGTAGTACATAGGTTCTGAATGCCTTTAATGCTTTTACCACGGCATACGCTTGTTTTTCTATTATATCATACTTCATTTCTACATCTCTAAGGCTCTTGCTGAAAAAGGCGATTGGTTGTTCGAAACCTTCTTCGTTCTTTTGTAGGAGTACCGCGGCGATAGTGTGTTCGGAGGCAAACGAGAAGATAAGAAAATATTTTAGATAGTCTGGGCTCACTAACACAGGTGCCTCTCTTATGAATTTCTTAATATGTGCGAACGATGCTTTGGCCTCGGTTGTCCATTTTACTTCATTGTCCTTCTTCAACATACATGTGATCAATTTTACAATCTCAACGAAATTTGGGATAAATCTTCGTAAAAAAATTATTCTTCCTAAGAAAGATTGAATCTCTTTTACATTTCTGGGAATATTTATAGTATCTATTGCTTCAATCCTCTTAGGATCAATCCTGATTCCATCCCTAGATACGATATGACCCAAAAGCTTACCTTCCTACATGGTGAAATGTGATTTTTTTGGGTTTAAAGATAGACCAAACCTGCGGCATTTTTCAAAAGTCTGTTTAAGATGCATCAAGTGTTCTTCATTGGTTTTAGAGAAAACCATCAAATCATCGAGGTAAATGACTACGAACTTATCCATTTCTCCTATGAAAGAAATGTCCATAGCACGCTGGAAAGTGGCCCCTGCATTCATCAAACCAAAAGGCATTTTGTCATACATGAATGTACCCCATGGTGTGGTGAAAGCATTTTTTTCTCTGTCTTGTTCATTCATGGCGATTTGATTATAACCAGAGAACCCGTCGATCATAGACATTCGGTTGGCTCCAACTACCTGTTCTAACACATGGTCCATTTTGGGAAGCGAATAGTTGTCCTTGAGAGACGACTTATTTAAGTTTCAGAAATCTACACATAGTCTGATTTCCCCATTCTTTTTCTTGACCGGGACCAGGTTTGCTACCCAGTCTGAATATCTCAGAGGTACTATTATTTTCATGTCTAAAAGTTTCTTAACTTCTTTTTCGATCACAGGTAACAAAATGGGGTTGATCTGTCTAAGATTTTTCCTAAATGGTTTGACCCAAGGCTTTAAAGGTATCTTGTGATCAATTATGGAAGTGTCATATGTTCTTAACTCATCATAAGACCAGGCGAAAACATCCTTATACTGTCTGAGTAGGTATTTATACTTACTTTTTATTTCGGGAAGGAGGAACTTGGATATTTTTACCATCCTGGATTCTTCTTCAGTTCCTATATCACAGTCCTCCACTTCTTCTGGTTGGGGTTGTAAAGTGGATTTTACAGATACATCATTTTGATCAAAAAGTCTTTCCAAAGGAATCAATCCTTTTGGAATTTGGTTGTTTTTGAGGACTAGCATACGATGATCCATGATTTTTTCTCGGAAAGATTTAGGATCCTCCCCTTCTTGCATGATCCATATCGGGTCATTTTGATTTTCTTGGTCTGCATGAGTTTCAGAGAATTCACCCACTTCTTCAAGACATTTCTTAATTTGTCTGTCATCCTCAAAGACCTGCCAGTGCTGGATATTGTCTGGTATAGATGGTTTGTGTCTGATTTCAATGTGATACTTCAATTTGAAAGTCATGGGAGGAGAGAAGGTTGAAGCTGCTTTAGCCAATGCATCAGCATGTAAATTCTCTGTGCATGGGATGAAGTGGACATTTACGGATGAGAAAAAGTTTTCCATGAGATCCCAGGCACAATTTATGTATGATATTAATCTGGGATGCTTGGCTTGGTACTGTCAATTTATCTATTTGACTATTAACTCTGCATCTTCGTATACCTCTAAGTTATTTATTTTTAACTTCTTGGCGGACTCTAATCCTAAGACCAACGCTTCGTATTCACAGACGTTGTTAGTATAATCTATATCCCACTGCAGTCTGTAAGAAAAAGGAACAACGAACTTTCCTTCGGGAGCCACTAAAAGCACTCCTACACCGGCCCCTTCACAAGATGAGGCACCGTCAAAATACATTTTCCAGACACCGGTGCTACACAGATCTTCTGTCATGTAACTTGACTCTTCCCTGTACAACCGAGTAAATTGACCACCAAACACAGGAATTGTGGAAAACGTCATATCCAATTGAAGAGAACCCCCCAAATTGGCTCCCCATGACCTAGAAAATAGTAAGCCATACTTAGGGGGAATATTTGCAATAACCACATCCATCAGGATACTCTTAACCAGGACCTGTGCCAGGGTTACTACTAAGTCCTTTATCATTCCCATACACTTAACCCTTCTTGAGTCAAAAAATTAAAGGTCTCCATAAGGTCTGGTGATCTGAAGACCCAATTTGTCCATGATAATCTTAGGCATAACATTATGGGAGGCTCTAGAGTCTAACATGCAATTATGTAGCAATTGGTCATATAAATTTAAAGTGATATAAAAGGGAGCAATAGTATCTTTGGCCCCTTCAAAATGTGGACCAAAAGTGATGTTAGGTTTTTCATCTTCCGGGTTTAAAACGTCAGGCTGGCTTTCTAGCTCTGAGACACCCATCGCTTTGGTAATCTGCTTCTGATAAATGGGGTTTTTTGCTAATTCTACCAGACGGATTGGTATCTTAATTTTATTTATCTCGTTTTCAAAACTAAAAGTTCCGCTCACCTTGTCTGTTTCTTTGGTTGAGACTTCTGAATCCTTCCTTTCTGATTTATTCATCTGGACCGCTTTATTACTCATGGCCCTGGTTGAAGGCGTAATTTTAGTAGCCATTTCAATTCCTTGTGCATGGGGCTCAACTTTTCCCACTTCAGACCCTTGTGTGCTTAATACTTTTGCTTTGTTGTTGGGTAATAAGGTATCTTCCAGAGTAGGCTCATAATATTGACCTCTTTGGAGGATTTTCTTGGGTTGAGTAGTTGAGGTGGGCTTACTCTTAGATCTTAAGTTGTACTTGAGTTGGATCTCAGCCATTATCATCTCAGTTTCTTGTTGAGACTCACAAAGGTCAGTATGATCACTTTCTTCACCCTTATTCGATGGTTGTTGAGTGTTTAGAGATTTTTCATAATCTTCTCGAGTCAGATATGGTTGTGTGCAATCATCATCGAAGTTCGTGACATCATTATCCGAATATTTGAAGTCTTGAAAATCGTTCGCTCCTATAAAATTTTCGTTCTTTAGGGGAGCTTGTATTTTTTATCTTCGTTTTTTATTTGTCTTTGTTGGTTCGGGGGGTTGGGGTTCCTTTTGAAATCCTTTTTGGGGAAAGAATCATCTTTGGCCTATTTGAGCTCCATTCTGGATATTTTATTAGACAGTTCTTTGATTACTCTGGCCATATCATCTACCCTATCATCTGTGGATCTATTAGACCCCGACGGACCTGCTTGTTCTCTAAAGCGTTTAGTCTCCGGGTTTTTTGTTTCTACTTTAGATTTAAGCTTACCAGAAGCCATCATATTAGACTCAATTTCTACAGCATCACCCTGCATTCGGTTTAGGGTGGCTCCCCTTCTTTCTCGCAAAATCCGGTTCGAAAGCCCCGGTGAAAGTTACTTTGGCCACGGGTTGGGACGATTTAACCTCGACTGGGATTTTGTTATACAGTTTGTTGAATCTTTAAATAAATTCTATGACTGTTTCTGAATTCTTTTTTCTTAAAGACCCAAATTCGGTTAAATAATATAGATGGTCTTTTCTCTCGCCCCATTTTCTGAGGAAAACATCTTCCAAAGTGTCATAAGACAAGATAGATGCTACAGGTAGGCTCCAAAACCAAGTTCGGACCTAGCATTCGAATTTTTGGACAAGAAGTCTTGAATATACATCCTCATGTTCAATACCTAGGATATCTGCGAATTGATCAAAGAAATTAATGTGTTCAGTCGTGGTCAGATCCCCTTCCCCTGTGAATTTTGGCAAATTTTTTATATAGTTTTCAGGAAGGTCGTGTAGAGGAACGGGAAATACTAAGGGAGCATATCTTGCTGCAACTTTCACAAACACTCTTGGAGGGGGGGTAGGCCCTTGGCCTCCAGCTCCTCCTACAGGAGCTCCTCCCCCTCCTCCTCCGATAAACCCTCCACCTCTTCCTCCGACGGCTGCCATCATTATTAGTGGAAAGTCGTAAAGGGGGTTTCGGAAAATTAAAAGTGAATCTTTATTTTCTTCGTGAAGAGGAAAATCCAGCGATGAATGATAAAGAACGTGAGGACTTAGTTCCTTAGATTTGCAAGAGACAAAATTGGGAGAACAGATGGGTGTGGAAACCGAATGTGTAACACACTCTTCAGAATTAGGTGAGGTCGGGAAATTTAACTGAATGAAATATGGTATGTCAACTGTCGACGAACTTTCAAGAGGGCCCTTTCCTTTGTGTACTAAGGGGACTGTTGGATGAATCTCACTCCTAACTTCACAGTAGTTTGATGTTAAATATTTAGTATCAAAGAGAGGACTGAGTGAATTTGAGGGTTCAGAAGAACTTTTAGTCTTCAGTTGTGGGGGTTTAAGTTTGTAGACTGTAGTGGTTGGCTTAAGAGAGCCTCTCGCCTTTAGAATCTTCTCGGGATCATTAACGGGTGTAATCTACTTACCATCCAGGTTTTTTCTGGTATTCCTTCGACCGGATGCCAGTTTATTATTCATGGAGTCTCCAAGTGAAATATTGAAAATCCTTAAAAAGATGTGTACTCTTTGTTCACTATCAAAGGGTAACACTTTCAATGAAAAACAAATGTCGTTTTCCTAGGGAAAAATATTTCGTAACTTCGGTCCCCGAAAACGACGCCAAAAAGATGTTGTTCCAGAGTCTGTACTTAAGTCTTAGAAGTACAGTGTTTAGGCATCCAAAAGTGGGTAAAGGGTAGAGAAGAGAGAAACGTCAGCCTTCGGCAAGGGAAACTAGGGAAGATTTCGGCATTGGCATTGTCTAGCTTCCAACTTTTCCTAGATGTTTATATCCTGTTCAATCGTTGCCCATGAACGTTCAAGTTCAACACGAGAGGTGGTTGTTTTAAGAATGGTATTGAAAAGGTTCAAAGCAATGTGCATTTGATTTGATAATCTGGGTTCGATATTGGGCTGTGTTGGTACAGGGACAGTCATGGAGGAACAGTAAAATAAGAAAAGCTCAGAAGGAAAATTTAAGTGTTGTCTCAATTCGGTCGTATAAAAGAGAGTTTATGGTTTCAGGAATAAAAATAGGTTGCAAATCAAAGGCTCTTTCCCGTAACTGGGTTATATTTTAATAAAATTTTATGAGGTGGGAGAAAACATTTAGCTGTCTATTGAGTAAGGCTCCTATCAAGGGATAATCTCACATATAAACAGAAGAAGAAAGATGTAAGGAAATAACCTAATGAAGAATAAAATATATATAGAATTATGAAAGTGTCGATTGGTCTTACACCTGCTGATAGCCGGTACAGAGGAAAAACAGTAAACAATATAGAAAACCAAAATTCATTTGCTATAGTAGTGGTCGTACTAAATTATAACGAACCATTCATCAGTTATGAATATGAAATGAAACGAAATATGAGATACAAGGAAACAAAATCATAACACAATCGTGATGGAATTGAGAATCTTCAGATTTTCTTTGTATTAACTCTCAAAATGTAAAAACTCTATTACAATCGACACAAAAAGGTCCAACCTATTTTCTTTCTTTATATGGTATATTTATACAGTTTTACAATAAGATGGAATCTCAATCGTTGCAAAATTTTCAGTTATGATAGGGAGGAGAGCAATCGCTCCATTTCTTCTTCTCTGTCTTCACTTGGTGCCAGAGGTTTGTCCTCGCATGTGCTCGGTACAGGTGACACATCTTTCAACTAGCCAAGATATCATCCTTGATGGTTCTGCTTGACAGTTGGCTTCAAAAGAGTAACAATATCAGGTTAATTGTGGTAGCCTATCTTCCATCTGTCTGTCTATGATGTCAATAGCGCATAATTGTGTGCTTGGTTTAATCATACATTTGTCTATTTGGACTATGTCTGCCATAGTCACTTGTGAGATCTCGGTTGAATCTCTTTCCTCTCTTTCACTTAGATCAAGTGAGATTTTTGGCATATTCAGTTGAACCAATGCCTCAGCATTACCTCCGCTATCAATTCCTAGAAGACTACCATCTATAGAGCTAAAATCCTCCTCTAAGGATTTTGTTACTCTCTTGGCTTGCAGCTTGCCTTTTGAGATGCTATGCTCCCATTCTTTCAATAGAATGTTTCCTCTGGTCTGCTCCGAAATGGTGAACCTGGGAGTACTTCCCGGATCCCTGTTGTTTGTGGCTATCACAACCTCTTGGAAGGCGACCTGTGCTGCTCCATCTTCCCTTTCTCTAGAAATTAGATTCTCCAACACTTGATTAACCAGCAAATAGTTGTCCCAAATCACTTCCACCTTGGTGAGCAAATTTCGTTGGGCCGCAGAGGCTCTGCTCCGAATATCCATCGCCTGGGATTGGAACATCTCGATATTTATCACTTTGCTTTCAGCGATTTCCACCCTATCCTGCAGTTGTTTGATGAAATATTTTTTCTGGCTCGCTTGCATCTGACCATCCCGAACCACCAGCTGTGCTGGTTCGATCTTAGTCTCGAGCAGCTCTATCTCATTTTTATCGGCCAACCTGACCTGCTTTATTCCTACACTTGCCTGGTCTTTGGCAGCCTCTGTTGTTGTGGCTAGTCTAGCTTCCAGGGTCTTGATGAGGTGATTCTTTCGTTTCAGCTGGTTTTTTAAGACCCCGACTAAAAATTGGTTCACTGTGGCGTATGCTCCTAATGTCCCTGCTATTTCAGTCGTGAATTGTTCATTCCTCTTATCTTTCCCATCAGTTATAACTTTGTATTTCTTGGTTGTTGACTCTCATTCCTGATAGAATTCTCTCTTTACCACTACCTTTCTCTTCTTATCGAAGAAGAACTCATTCGGAGGGAGCTCTTCCACCCTTATAGGCCTCAACTCTTCATTGAAAATCCATCCTGCGTCAATATTTCCCTGAGTTGACTGCAAGGGAGTAAATGATGTGATAGGCTCTCTGATTTGTTTCGCTGATTGTCCCGGAGTAGTGGCCAGACTCTACTTCTTCGGTGGGTTGGGAGTCTTTATATTTGCTTTCAGACTCTTACTTTGCTCTCCTTCGTTCTGGTGTTTTTCTTGACTGGGAGTCGCATCCTTGGAGCCTTCGACATCTTTTTGTTTCACCTCCACTGTACTCGGATTCTCACCCTGCAACACTGCGGGAAGACAACTGCATCAATGTTCTTGGAACTTCAGAACATCGGCTCTCTCCTCATGTGCCAATGTTTGTATCTGAGCTAAAATCTCAGCATAATATCATGCGCCCCGAAAAATTTCATCCGAGGGTGAATTTTCGTGCTCAAATCTCTTGAGCCCGCAACTGGCCAAATGATTACTCACAACCCTTTGCGGATCGTGCTTCTTGTATTCAATAAGGACCAAATTTAGGTCTTCTAGGGCTGCTACCTCAGCTTTAGCATGCCCTAAATCTAATAAAGAATATGAGTTCAAATGAACAGGAAAAGGTGGCCATACCTTCTTCGAGTATCCCTTCAGCTCCTTGTTGATGCCACCAATTACTGTTTGTCTAGCAACCTCACAACAAGCCAGCTTGTTGGGAATGAATAATGGTAATGCAGGCGGGGGAAAAAAGCCTCGAAAACTCTGAGATATGCGAATTCAGCTTCTACATACCAGTCAGCTATGCTGCTCAAATTCGTCACTATACTATCTGAGATCCTGGGTGGCGGGTGGCCGAAAATAGTGACATGCAGCGGTACCATCACCCAGTTGAAGATTTCGTATACAAAATCTATTGCTTTGTTTTCCTACAATTTCGCATGATAGACATGGATAGGCTCGTCCTCTACTGGATTCCAACTCCAGTTCATTAAGGGAAATGGTGTTAAAAAACACACGGTGTCCATAATGTATGCAGACATGAAAAATGAATAAGTCTTTCCGCTCTCTTTTTGCGCCCGATACACTGTGACCCGACTGGTCAAGCTATCGGACAACATTTTTGCCCAGTCGAAGGAACAACCTTTGGCGACTCGAAATATTAGAGGCACCCATGGAAGAAAGAAATGTGAGGTGTCCTCTCTCCCGTATAATCTGCATGTCATCATAGATACATACCTGTACTGTGGTTCTAAGGAAGCTATTGAATATATACCATGATTGTCTGCCCTGAACTTCACAGAGTGCGAAACCCAATATTTTATTAAGCTAGACATGGTTTTATCACACTGCACACATTCCTTCTGTTTGAACTCATCCATGAATTTAGCACCATATGTAAAGTTGGACGCTGTGGGAAACTTATACATGGCTTGCACATGTTCAAGCCTGAAAGTCCCGATGGTGACCTTCTTCTCATTCATGATGGTTCTGGTTGGTATGTCCACATGGTCTAATGCCCATCAGACCATATCATAATATGGCAGTAGTCGTGGCCTAGCTGCTACTTTGTCCATTCCGGATTGAATGACGATTTTGTACTTGGTGGTTATATTATCTTTTTCATTATCACTGGAATCATCGGAATAATCCACCAATTCGGCTTGCAGAACATCGAAAAAGAAAGACCAGTTCGAGATAGAGTCGACACTTCGAGGTGAAGTATCGACAACGTTGTCCGAGCCTTGTCCCGAAACCTCAACACTAGCTTTGGATGCCTTTCGCGGGGCCATGACTGGAGATCCTGCTTTAGCTCTTCTGCGATAAAAATATGTATACATACAGAAGTTATCTCGCTGAAAAAGTGTGCTCTACGTAATATAGAAATGCATTTGTTATAATGAATAACAGTTCTATATATATTCGAAAACTCAGTACTTTTTAGAACAGATCTGTCAAATCATGTTTAGAAATAAATTTAGAAATAAAAACCCAATCTTTATTCGTCGATTCTCCCTATTTCATAATTAATGCCATAAATTTTGGTGGTTTGAAATGTCAGTTGGCGTATGGAAGAAAAAATACTACCTCATAAATCATGCAAGCATCAAAACACAAGAGATATTGATTTAGCTTAATTAATACGATTTTACCAACGTTAATTAATCTTTCAGTACTCGTTGTATCGGGAATTTTGTTTCAACCCTTTGAACCTCTAACCCACGAATTTGAGATGATTGATTTTGGTTAAGAAAAACACAATCGTGATTAGGAGCTTAATTAATTACATAATTATTATATTCGCCATATCGCGACTCGGAGCTTCGAAGATACGTTTCCGAGAAGTTTGCATGCCGAGTTGCGAAACCGCGAGATCGCGATAATACGACTTAATTAAAAGGGAAGATAAACTCAGATTAAGTGATTAATTAATTATGTTCATATCCTTATCGTGATTTCGCGAGTCGGGGCTTAGACAGTATAAATTTTTAAAAAGAAAACGACGAGTGGACAATTGTCGATAGAACTTTACCATGGTTTATCTTTTACTTTTAACCTTGACACAAGTTACTAGAATAAGGACTTTGTGGTCTCGGCTATCGGGGCTACGATAATAAACTTTTGGATTTGGTGGACGCCGAGGTGCGAAAACCCTTTGACGTTTAATCATGATTTAGTAAAAATTTACTCTCGTTACTGCCTTGGGTGAAATTTTAAAGTGATTTCGTTGTTTCGTTGCTCGGGACTTATGAACTACGTGATCTATAGCATCCAACATGCGAAATCCCGAGGTAGAACAAAGGGGGAAAAAACATTTTTGTCGAAAGCTAGAACGCACCTCGAGAGTACAATAATCATCGTTGTTGCGTGATAAGTCTTCAGAAATTTTGAAACCACAAATGGAAAATATGAAAACCACCTTTCGATTTCGAGCATTAAGACATGATATTTGAGACAGGCTAGAAAAAACAAAGGCGACTCCAACACCTCCCATCCTCCAACTAACACCTTGAATTTTTATTTATCTTACGGGTTCCTTTTTCTTACTGAGAATCCTTTTAATTCTTTCTCGGGAATCCCTGGGTGAATAATATCAAAGGTTTCACTTTTCCTTTTAACTCTTGCCAGCTACTTTTACCCTCTCATCCTTTAGCCCCTTCTTCCCACAAGGCAAGGTACAACCCTTCCTAGTGTGGCAAGCCCAATGCCCAAACAAAGATAGGGTAAAATGAGAGGAGTAAGAATGGAAAGTGGTAATTATGGAGGGAATGGACAATGACCTTTCATAGACCCACCCAGTGGAAAACCATCCTAAAGGGAGATCAACTTACTAGGGCATCATGTCATTCTTCCATGTATGAACAAGTTAAACAGAATAATTTCCAAGTGAACGTTATGTAATGAAGGATAATTAAATGCAACATACTTAAGTGTTTCAATAATCAGAGTGACACATGCCATGATACCTGGACTCATTACCTCATGGAGCAAGACTTACTGCTAATTCAGGACCAAGCTGGTGGGATAGATGTTGTTGTTGTTGATAGATGGGCTGGACTTAAGAAAATATGGGCCCTCTGGGGCCATGCTCAAGTCATATGGCTCTCAAAACTCCATTTCTAGGACTTGTGGGCCTCGAGACATGATCTCCTTAGTTATCCATAGGATAGGGGATAACATTTGGCTCCAAATCAGGGACATGTGCTCACCGTAGAGCGCATGAGAACTTCATCATCTTTGGTATGACCCGTATCTGCTAGATCTTAACAAAATGCATCACTAATATTCAAGGTGGTGATATCACCCCTTTCTCATATATTATATAATAAAATAAAGAGAATCTCTAATATATAATATAATCATAAGCATTCATATATACATAATGGAGAAATACAATATGAAAATGAAACTACAACTATGCTAACATGATATGCAGATGGTATATACAATGGATGCAAATGTATATCTACCTCTACTTACATGTTGGTTTAATGCTAGGTGTAATCAAATAACCAGTGAAACCATCCTATAAATATCTCATAATACATGCCTTTGTGCTTCATCATAAACCAAAACAATGACAAGTCAAGAACAAAAATAACATGAGTTAGAACATGTATCACATCATTGGAAATTGTAAATTCTAGCTCATGGAGGCGGGAGGGAGGGACAAATTATGCCAAGTAACACTTCTAGGAAAGTGATCAATCCATCTCAGAAATGGATCATGAAAAATCAAAGGCTCAAAAGGCTGACTCAAAGAGTCTTAAGGTTGGCTACCTTGGACGTTTTCACATCCTGAGAAAGGGACTAGTAAGAACCTAGATGATGATTGACAATTTATTAAGGGAAGGCTAAAAGGATGAGATAATAAACTTTTTCTTAAGGTATTCAACCTACCCTTGAATTATAAAAGAAGGATTTTCCCTGGAGAAAACTCAAGACAAGGGACATGTTTCCCAACTACACCCTTAGTGACATAGTGAGGTAAAGTAGTCGAAGGGAGTTGGAAAACCTTATCACAAGTACCATGCTAATATCCTCACCTTTATCAAGATCTGAGCACAACAGTGGTTAATAATATTCTTCATAGAATAAATCCAAGTGCTCAAAGGAATACTCATTAAAATCCTCAAGGTATGACCGAAAATCATCAAGAGAACATAAAACTAGGTCATCCTTGGAGATGTCTGTAACTATATCATTTCCTTGTTGCCAAATGTCAAAATTATTAGGAACATCATATGATTGTTGTAAAGGAAACATTCGAAGATATCCTTCCATATCATAAATGGGATCCTCATCAGAACCAATCACATCCCACTTACATCTTCCAACATGTATGAACTCATCAATATTATCAACCATGTCACTGCCTTTGTCATAACATGAAGGATTTAATGCATCCAAGGGCTCCTCTAGTAATTATTCACTTTCCAAATCATAAAATAAAGCATCATCAAAATATTTGGAAGGGAAATAACTTATCGTTTTCACTTCTTGATGTGCATGAGAATCGATGGCTTGGATGAATTCATCAAATGGAAGAGGGTGCATTACATCATCCCCAAGACTCATCTCTTTAATCATCTCTTTGTATTCATCAAAAAATGAAGGACCTAGCTCTCCCAAGGGTTCCTTTATTTCTTAATCTTTTGAATCATAGAACAAAGTTTCATCAAAAACCTCAAAAGGAAAAATACTCACCTCATTCTCTTCATCTTGTGTAGGAGAGATAGGATATTGGAGAGCTTCATCGGATGGAGGAGTGGATATTAGTGCTTCATCCTCATAATTCACTTTTTTAGTTAAATATTTACTGCATTCTACCGAATCATGGGAAAATTCTTGCTCCTCTTCAAGGGGTTGAAAAAATTCTTCATAAATATCTCCTTCTATATTAGGGGGTTCTTGGTATTGAGTATGGTACACATCCCTGAGATATTCCATGATATTAATGGTGAATCCTTCGTCCTCTACGGCTATTGTGAGATTTTGAAGGGCATCTTTATATGTCTAGAATTGTGGTTTGACAAACTCAATAAACCTATTAATGAGGTCTATGAAAGATGATATACCCTTATCTTCACAACAACCCTTAAACCAATATTGTATAAAACATGGCAGAGAAAGTATGAATAATTTTACCAGAACATCCTCCCCTTCCAATTCTATCTCACTTATATACTTCAATAATTATACAGTGTGATTAATTGGGAGGCATCCAAATCTTGGAGAGTTTTTTAACCATTTTGTATCAAAATAATGCGGGTATCCTTGAAAATTTTCAAAATCAATAGTCAGATACACTTGTTCCCAGGGTGCCATGATCCCATATCCTATAAATATCACAAAGTTGATAGTAAGGTGGCACCTTGGAAAAGGTCAGTGGAGTCGCCAAATTTCCTCTTAAGTATCATCAAAGGGAGTGAGAGAATCACCCTCAGTGGAGTCACAAAGTAAGATTTTTGAAAAGAAGGCTTTGGATAAAGGCTTACTGAAAAAGTGTCGTTGAGGAATATTGACTCAGTGTTCCCTGAAAACAGTGCCAAAATGTTATCGCACAATTTGTACTTGCTCAAGTCCTAAGGCAAGAGGATGTAATATTTGTGTAACAAGGGATGACCTATCACTGTCACCTTAACAGGAAACCCCTTTCTATTTAGGAGTATGTCAAAGTACCCCAGGGGAGACATCCCCAGTGACCTAAATGGATGGTAACTAAGGAAAAAGATGCAATAAATTCCCCCCCTCTCACTGGCCACTCAAATCAAAGGTTATTCATGTCTTATAGAGATGAAGCAAAAGGTAAATAAGGTGTACCTACCCAAAACAAGACAACGAGAAAATATAGAAACTTGCAAGTACAAATATATGATATTAGTGCTTCTTAAGACCATAAACCCTTGAAAAATAATCTATCTGATATGAATTTGCAGAAATGCAAAATTTTATAAAAGAAATTAATATTTTATAACAGCCACAAGAGTTATGCCTTGAAATTTCTTTAAAATGACAAGAAGAAATAGATTTAACCTAACAGAGTGATAAAATTTTGTCACAAGCAAGTTTGGAAATGTCTAATCAACTTTTAATGTCACTTCTAAAATCAATTTGTTAGTGTTAGATGGTTGTAGCAATATTTTTCAACAACAACAAGTTAGTTAATGAATTATTCTAATCTAAGGTTAGTAGGAGTTAGTAAATGTTTCAAGGAAGATAGTTTGAGAGTTGTTTTGATAAATCAATCAGTATAGTGAGTAGACTAGTGCCTTTATGGGGTAATGGAGTCTATAGGTGATGGTTTTCTCTTGGAATAAAAGACACAATGATTATGTTTTCCTAAGGAGCAGGGATGGATGGAAGAGGTGTTGGATCTTCAAGGCCTCAAACATCCAAACCCTAAGGATGAATTTGCTAGAGTGTAAGAAATTTTAGGCTCTAGAAAACCGTCCTTCCTTAGACTATTAAAAAATATTAGAAGCAACAATTGACTAGGTAATGAACACTAAAGTGCTAGTATTTAGGGATCTAGAGGTTCACCTATGTCAAACTCTTCTTAGCAAAGTCTAGCAAATGAAGAGTAAAGAAGTAGCAAATTAAGTCCTTTACTCCTAGGGGTTTTCAAGCAAGCAATTTCATCATATTTAACATGAATAAGAAAATTTACCATAAAAAAGACAAATAAAAGGAAGAAGTGCATATTTACTTACTTCACCAAGAATAATCAAGCCATAAAACCCTAGAATACCAACTAACTTCACCAAGAAATGATCCAAGTATCAAAATTTATCCTCCAAAAGAAAGTGCGCCTAAAATTTTAGCCAATAACTCCAAAGAAGGGTGCAAATTTCAGACCACACCACTTGTTTGATGAGTGATGATGAAAAAATGAGAGTAATTTCTCTCTATTTATACAGTTTCAATGACCGTTAATTAAAATTAGGTCATAAAAATAACAACCTGGCCAAATTACATTAAAAAACCATTTTTTACATAATTGAAAGTAATTAAACCCTAAGATCATTTCCAAGGGTGATGGCATGCCCTTCTAGGGTGATGTTGAGCCCCTAGGGTGGAACGTTGGGCCCCACATGCAAAACATTCGGCCTTCAAAGGCCATGTATGATGCCACATGTGCCAACCAATGCATAATTGCCCTCATAAATGCACAACCCAGCTCTGGATGACAACTAGGGTCAAAATAATGATGTCATGGGCTTTCAAGGGTCAATGTTCAGGTGGAAAGGCAAGATCCCCCTGGGTCCAGTTTTGTCAGAGTGTCTCAAGGGAAACATCCTTCTTTCTTCCCGGTGCAAATATCTGGTATCTCTCTACCCTTGGTTGGGGTCACAACATCCATCTGTTGGGATTTTATCCCCATGGAGGTTTGAGCTAATCATTCCCCCATATGTACCTGTCCACCAGGAAAAGTCTTGCATCAATAACAAGTATTCCCTCCAAGGGTTGGTTCAATATTTTCTAGATTTGGTATGCCATTTTTTGAAACAGTGTGACCTAAATAACATATCTTCTTTTGATAGAAAGTACATTTACTCAATTTTGCATATAATTGGTTCTCCCTTAACACTTGTAGCACCATCATCAAATGTTGCTCATGGTCTTATTCTATCTTCGAATAGATAAGAATATCATCCAAGAATACAATTACAAAATTATTCAAGAAATATATGAGCACCACATTCATTAGACGGGTGGATTTGTCAACCCAAAAGGCAGCACTACAAATGTATAGTGTCGATACCTTGTCTCAAAGGTTGTTTTGCTAGTATCATCTTCTTTGATTCTCACTTGATGATGGACTAACCTCAAGTCAATCTTGGAGAATATATTTTCTCCACTCAGTTGATAAAAAATATCATCAATCCTTGGAAAAGGATATTTATTCTTGATTGTAACCTTGTTCAGTTGTCTAAAGTCAATACATAACCTCAATGTTCCATCTTTCTTCTTGAAAAAAAGAACCAGGGCACCCCAAGGAGAAACACTTGGGCATATGTACCCTTTCTTTAACAACTATTCTATCTACATTTAAAACTCTTTTATCTATGATGTGATAATTCTATAGGGATTGTTTGATAATAGGGAAGCTCCATGCATAAGTCAATAGAAAAATATATATCCTCTTTGGTGAAAATCTTAGCAACTCCTCAAACATTTTTTTAAAATCCCTCAAGACTGGATAATATTCAATACTTGGCTCTTTGTCCTTCATCGACTCTTCCAAATGGGATGTATCTATATGGAATCATTTTTGTAAAACTTCTTTGCAGTTGCAATGTTGAAATCTCTCAGATAGATATAAGCCTTGGAATACCTTGCACTGTCCTTGGATTCCCTTCCTCATAGAGATATGTGAAAAACTTGTTATAAAAATTTAAAACAACATAATGATTTTCTAGCCAATCAATACCAATCAAGCAATCATAAGACCCAAGTGACATGATGTTCAAATCTACCTTAGTTTTAGTTACATTAATGCTTATATGGGGAATTATTTAACAAGCTCATTAATTCTTCTCTTTGTTCCAGAAGCTAGCTGAACTAACCAAGACTTTTCATGCTTACATTTCTTTAATTCAAATATTTCAACTAGATTTAGATCTATATAGCTATAACTAGCTCCAGAATCAATTAAAATAACTATGGGTTGATTCTTACCTTCCACTTCAATCTTGTGGGATTGATAGTCTGCTTGTCTATTGTCCAAGGATGCATAGATCCTTGGCATGATTTTTCCCACATCCTCTATTGTATCCTCTTACTTGATGCTATAAAAAGTTTTCATCTTATCTCCAAGGTGAGAACAATATTTATAAATGTGATCTCCTTCGCATCCCCAACACTTTATGGGATGTATCTTGGCCTCTTTACCAAGCACTATGTAGTTCTATGATCACCTTGGGATGGTTTCCCTTGATGATATGCTTGAGATATATTCCTTATGAAAGGTGGTTTGAATCCTTTCTTCATTTGATCCATATTTCCTTTCTTCTTTTCATCCCAAGACTTTTGGAAAGCTGACCTTCCTCTATTTTTCTCATACAAATACTTAGCCTTCCTTATGGCTTCCTATAAATTCTTGGGCTCATCAAACTGAATTTTATCCTTGTAGAAGGATGGAATTCCACTTAGGAATATTTGAATTTTGACCTTCTTGTCTCTAATGAAGCTCACATACCTGAGAAGTTCCAAGAACATTTCCTCATATTCATCCAATGTCATGTTCCTAAGTTTGAGTTCAATTAACTCTTACATATTCTTGTCATAATATTTCTCTGATAAAATACTGTTGCTAAAAATATTTCTTGAATTGCTTCCAAGAAATAGTTTTCTCATCAAGGTTCTTAACTTGCTTCAGTCGATCCTACCACATAGATGCCTTTCCTTGAAGGTGGTAGGCTACAATTTTTTCTTCTGCATTTGATGAGTAGTTATTAAAATGGAAATATTTTCTCATTCCCAACAACCATGCTTATGCATCTTCACCTTTCTTGTTTTCTCCATCAAATGATGGTGGACTGATTTTCCTGAGCTCCCCTTACAAGATATCTGACCCATGTCTCATTCTCTAATGCTTGATGAGAGATATACTTGGGATGCTTTTCAACCTTGAACATGCATATGTTTTTATGTTTGAGTTCCATGGGGAATTGTGATAGTTATGCCTGAAAATACTCTTTGACCATCTAGATCCTCCATGATCATCCCTCCTATCATGAGACCTATACACTTCCACTTTCCTAGCACTAGCTTCATTCCTTGTGCTTGAATATTTGTTGAATTTCTTCTTTAGCATATTCAATCTTTGAAGTATCTCTTCCCATTCCTTCATAGTCCTTTCTTTATTGAACCTATATCTCTATACTTATTTTTGCATGCTCCTGCTTGTCTCTTCTTCCATTAGACTCAGTCTCAAAATTACCCATGTTGATGCGCAGAATTCAAATTTATTCTTCATGGATATAATACCCTTGATCATCCTCTATATATCTAGTTCTCATGTAGGAACTAAACTCTACTTTTTTTCATCTCTAATTCTTCAAGAATGTGCATGCAATAATTGTTGTTATAATTAAGCATATTGAAAAATATTTATTAATTGGATTACACTTCATTATTCATTTCAAATTACAAATAACATTAATGAAATATTCCAATATATGACTCCTTAAATGCATTCTTCTCTAGAAAAAATTTCCAATGACTATACCCATGCCTCATTATGAGTTATGAGTGAAACGTTACAACATTTACAAGTTGCAATTTCCACTCTTTTATTGCTACATAAATATATTTTATCACTTCCTGATAAATTTTATTGCCCAAATCAAAATTATGGGGGGGAATATGTATTTTCCTCCTCAATACCTTTCCAACAACTATTTATTTTCTCAAATCCGATCTTCGATCTCAAAGTTATGGTTCATAGAAGTTTTGACTATCTTTCCCAATTTACCCTTGTATGCTACAAGTGTCTCATTTCTCTTCCTACGGACCTTTTAGGTACCCATAACCCAAAATTGAATCCATGGTTGTCCATATGATTCATAATATTTCCATGGAATTCTCATGTTCCTCAAATGGAATTTTGAGTAAGGCATTATGGTCCTTTGGAGTAAACTGGTCCTGAAATTTACCTCAATTGTTTCAGCTCTAACTTTCTCATATGATCTCTCTTTTACACCTGGAATAGCCCATTGGATAGTTGTCTCCAAGTTATTTTATTTAAGATACAAATACAAAGTGTACCTTGGTACTCTATTCTCATGGGTTTTTATTGGCTAAAAACATCGTTCAAGGATTTAAAATCGCCCTCAAGTTAAGGATCTTCAAAAATATGAACATTTCGTAAAATTTCACCTAAAACTGGTTGTTTTACTATTATAACAACCCCTTAAATATAATCCAATGATCTCAAATTAGGAGAAACATAAACCATTGATCTGTTAATCCTTTACAATCCCCACAGATCAATTTCCATCGTCGATTGACAACTTGAACAATCTTGACCGTTGATTTTCAACACTTCATTGGCGATCAATGATCGTTGATTTATTTTTTAAACCAAACCTTCCCACTATTCTTCTCGATGCCTAATCATCATTCATCGACCACCATCCATTTCTCTCTACAAAGAAAAGGTTGCTTACTACTCTCACCGATTCCCGACCATCGATGATCGGTCATCGAAGAATTTCCTTGTCAAACTCTTGCCCACAAATCTTGTTGAAAATAGAGCATCGGTGGTCAGTGATCTAGGTGGATATCAGTGGCCACCCACCTTTTTCGACTAGTTCAAAACAGTTTTCTGGCAAATTTCGCAATTTACTATTTTTAGTAGTTTTTCACTTACGGGGCTATTTTGAGGGCCTAAATGAAGGTTTTTCAATATCTAGGTTTTCAATGATATTTGAAGGAATGAATGAGCACCCAAAATGAATTTCCTTGATGATACCTTTCCAACGAGCTATCATACGCCTAAAACGGAGATCATATGCAAAAGTTACGACCCCGGGAAGTTGATGTACTAACTTACCCAAACGGGGCACACATGACTTTTGGTGCTTCATCTCCTAGGGTTAGGTTTTTGGATTTATAGGAATTTTGGAATTCATGTTTATTGTAATAAGTCCTTCATAGCCTCATTATAATCATCTTCTTTCGAATCTGAGTAGTCGTCACATCTCTTCTCAGAAATAAGCTGCCACCATTCTAGCGAGTCTTTCACTCTGTATTTTTACAATCTCTGTACATTTCTTTCATTAATAGAAATCATGTATTAATGTATATATGTGTTTATGGTTTCATATCTAATACATTTTTTTTATATTATTGAATACCTGTGATATATCTGTGCATTTATTTATTATATCCCCGATCTCATTTCGTGCCGAAAATAATCTGGATCAGTGGTATCAGAGAAGGCTATTCTTGGTCGTTTTTTTAGTGCATGTCCTTGACAAGGTCTGAGTATAGAAATTTGGATCTCGAGCTTGTCTCTCTTGAGGAAAATCACTCTTTCACACCTAAGAAACCCTCAATGGTGGAAGAAAAGAAAAATGACGGAGCAGACAATCCTATCAGCATGTTGCTTGAGCAAGCTCTCACGCGACAGAGGGATGAAATGATGGAGAAATTTTCTCACATCCTTCAACGCCTACCGATAGAAACAGGTGCATCTTCATCAAGCGGCCACTTTGGAGGCACCTCTCCTTTCAAGGTACAAGTTAATTTTGATATTCCTGTATTTGAAGGATAGATAGATGCAGAAGCCCTAGACAAATGGTTAAATCTGCTAGAAGGTTATTTCTCTGTTCACAAATTTTCCGACAAACAAAAGGTCACCTTTGCACTCCTTAAAGCTCTCCCCCATGTCAAACATTGGTGGAAAACTTATTGGGAGCAAAGTTCCACAGAGAATTCTGAAATATATGGGGCTAATCCCACTTGGGATTTTTTTGTGGATGCGGTAAAGGAACAATATTACCCTATTGCCAACTATGAGGACCAGTACATGACATGGACCACACTGTGGAAATAGAGAGGCCAAGCAGTTCTGAAGTTCACCAATACCTTCCATACCTTTCACACCAAGCTAGGTATCAAAGACTCTAAACAACATTTGATTCTGAAATATTGTGGGGCTCTACACAGATACATCCAAATAGAAATGGATTTTTTGGACATCTCATCACTCGGTGCTGCCTATCATTATGTTGTTAAAATCAAGGAGAAATTTAAGCACCAGAAAAAATGATATTTTGGTTCTGCAAATCTGTAATAACCAAAGTATGACAAAGACGTACCTAACAAACAGTCTCCTAAAAACCAGTCCAAGCCACATGAAAAGAAGGGTCACGGAAAGACAAAGAAGGACATGGTGTGATTTCCACAAAATCCCCTAGCACAACACTGATGAATGTCGCTCAAAACAATCATTGGTGGCCAAGATCAAAGACAAGGAACCAAACCCTGATTTAGAATTTGATTATGAAAATACTGGTAAAGGAGAGATCATTGACGCGGACCCCACTGCTATTTTCATGACCGCAACAATTCAACCAGAAGAACCAACAGATCCTGAAGAGGGGGAGCACCTTTTTCATTCACATATGTGGGTGAATGGGACCCCGTTGCATTTTATTGTTGATAGCAGAAGCCAGAAAAAACTCATCTCAGCAGAGGTCGTCAAACAGTTGGGATTGTCGACAACACCACACCCACAGCCATACAACATCGGGAGGCTTTGCCAAGGACGAGATATCCATGTCAGCCAACAACGTCGATTTTCATATCGCATCCAACCCTTAAAGGATGAGGTATTATGCGATTTTTCCCCACTAGATGTATGTGATGTTCTCTTGCGCCACACTATTTATGAGTCTCGACCCCACAGTGTCATTGTTTCTCTGGGGGGTCATCTCTACAGAGTACCAGAGGTATTTCCGACTATTTTTCCACCTAAAAAGTGTTGCAAGGTAGTATCTCATACTGCAAAATTCATCTTCTTCACAATCTGTTCAAAAGGGGAACAGAAGGACACTGCAACCACTACAGCTTCGCCCCAAGCACCTTCTATCCAATAGAAGAAGGTTGAAAAGGCTACAACAAAGTGAAAATATTCCTTTTGCACACCGTCCTCTCATGTAGCCTAACTTTTTGAACAGCCTTAGACTCAACAAGTTCGTGACAGACTTCCGCAAATTGAGCAGCGCGACGTCTCCAACAAGGCAAGCAGCTCACCAAGATGTAGATTCAGCAAACGTTTTTCCCTCTCCCCCGATAAATCATCACAATGGAGACCATTGATTACTAAGGAGGAAGCATTGATCCAGGTGGATATCAGTGGCCACCGACCTTTTTCGACTGGCTCAAAACAGTTTTCTGGCAAATTTGGCAATTTACTATTTTTAGTAATTTTTAACTTCCAGGGCCATTTTGAGGGCCCAAATGAAGTTTTTTCGAGACAGAGGTTCTCAATGATATTCAAAGGCATTATTGAGTCCCAAAAATGAATCTCCTTGATGATACCTTTCCAACGAGCTATCATACTCCTAAAACAGAGATCGTATGCAAAAGTTACGACCCCGGGAAGTTGATGTATTAACTAACCCAAATGGGGCCCACATGACTTTTGGCACTTCATCTCCTAGGATTAGGATTTTGGATGTCTAGGAATTTTTGCATTCCTGTTTATTGTAAAAAATCCTTCAAATCCTCATTGTAATCATCTTCTTGCAAATGTGAGTAGCCGTCACATCTCTTCTCAGAGATAAGCTGCCACCATTCTAGCGAGTCTTTCACTCTATATTTTTACAGTCTCTGTACATTTCTTTCATTAATAGAAATTGTGTATTACTGTATATATATGTTTATGGTTGCATCTCTGATACATTTCTATTATATTATTGAATACTTTTGATATCTCTGTGCATTTCTTTATTATATCTCCGATCTCATTTCGTGCCTAAAATAATCTAGATCAGTGGTATCAGAGTAGGTTGTTCTTGGTCATTTTTTTCAGTGCATGTCCCCGACGAGGTCTGAGTATAGAAAGTTGGGTCTCGAGCTTGTCTCTCTTGAGGACAATCTCTCTCGCACACCCAAGAAACCCTCAATTGCGGAAGAAAAAAAAATGATGGAGCAGATGATCCTATCAGCCTGTTACTTGAGCAAGCTCTCACGTGACAAAGGGACGAAATGATGGAGAATTTTTCCCACATCCTTCAACGCCTGCCAATAGAAACATGCGCATCTTCATCAAGTGGCCACTTTGGAGGCACCTCGCCTTTCAAGGTACAAGTTAATTTTGATATTTCTATATTTGAAGGACAAATAGATGCAAAAGCCTTAGACAAATGGTTAAATTTGCTAGAAGGTTATTTCTCTATTCACAAATTTTTTGACAAAGAAAAGGTCACCTTCGCACTCCTTAAATATCTCCCCCATGTCAAACATTGGTGGGAAACTTATTGGGAGCAGAGTTCCACAGAGGAGTCTGAATTATATGGGTTCGATCCCACTTGGGATTTTTTTTGTGGATGCGGTAAAGGAACAATATTACCCTATTGGAAACTATGAGGACCAGTACATGAGATGGACCACACTGTGGAAAGAGAGGGGCCAAGCAGTTCCAGAGTTCACCAATACCTTCCATACCTTGCGCACCAAGCTGGGTATCAAAGACTCCAAATTCCATTTGGTTCTGAAATACCATGGGGCTCTACACAGATACATCCAAACTGAAATGGATTTTATGGACATATCATCACTCGATGATGCTGCCTATAGATATGTTGTTAAAATCAAGAAGAAATTTAAGCACCAGAACAAATAGGATTTTGGTTCTGCAAATCCGCAACAACCAAAGTATGACAAAGACATCCCTAAAAAATAGACTCCTGAAAACCAGTCCAAGCCACATGAAAAGAAGGGTCACGAGAAGACAAAGAAGGACACCAAAAAATTGTGCGATTTCCACAAAATTCCCTGGCACAACACCAATGAATGTCGCTCAAAAAAGTCATTGGTGGTCAAGATCAAAGACAAGGAGTCGAACCCTGATTCAGAATCTGATTCTAAAAATACTGGTAAAGGACAGATCATTGATGCAAACCCCACTACTATTGTTGCGACCACAACAATTCAACCAGAAGAACCAACAGATTCTGAAGAGGGGGATTGCCTTTTTCATTCACAGATGTGGGTGAAGGGGACCTCGCTGTATTTATTGTTGATAGTGGAAGCCAAAAAAACCTCATGTCAGTAGAGTTCGTCAAACAGTTGGGATTGTCGACAACACCACACCCGCAACCATACAACATTGGGTGGCTTCGCCAAAGACAAGATCTTCGTGTCAGCCAGAAATGTCAATTTTCATATGGCATCCAACCCTTCAAGGATGAGGTATTATGCGATGTTGCCCCACTAGATGTCTGTGATGTTCTCTTGGGCCAACCATATATGTGGAAGAGCCACGCTGTTTATGAGTCTCAACCCTGCAGTTTCATTGTTTCTCTGGGGTGTCATATCTACAGAATACCAAAGGTAGTTCCAACTACTGTTCCACCTAAAAAGTGTCGCAAGGAAGTATGTCATACTACAAAATTCAGCTTCTTCACAATCTATTCAAAAGGGGAACAGAAGAACACTGCAACCACTACAACTTCACCTCAAGCAACTTATATCCAATAGAAGTAGGTCGACAAGGTTGTAGCAAAGCGAAAACATTCCTTCTGCACATCGTCTCTCATGTAGCCTCAGCCTCAACAGGTTCGTGACTGACTTCCAATAACTGAGCAGTGCGACGTCTCCAACAAGGCAAGCATCTCACCAAGATGCAGATTCAGCAAACGCTTTTCCCTCTCCCCCGGGAACTCAACGCAATGGATACCATTTCTTCTTAAGGAGGGAGGATTGTTCCAGGTGGACATCGATGGCCACCCACCTTTTCTGACGAGCTCAAAACATTTTTCTGGCAAATTTGGCAATTTACTATTTTTAGCAGTTTTTAACTTCTGGGGCCATTTTGAGGGCCCAAATGAAGGTTTTTCGAGATCGAGGTTCTCAATGATAGCCAAAGGAATGATTGAGCCCCCAAAATGAATCTCCTTGACGATAGATTTCCAATGAGCTATCATACGCCTAAAACGGAGATCGTATTCAAAAGTTATGACCCCCGGAAGTTAAGGTACTAACTTACCCAAGCAGGGCCCACATGACTTTTGGCGCTTCATCTCCTAAGGTTAGGTTTTTGGATGTCTAGGAATTTTGGCAATCCTGTTTATTATAAAAAGGGCTTCAGAGCCTCATTTTAATCATCTTCTTGTGAATGCGAGTAGCCGTCACATCTCTTCTCAGAGATAAGATGCCACCATTCTAGCGAGTCTTTCACTCTGTATTTCAACAGTCTCTGTACATTTATTTCATTAATAGAATTAGTGTATTGCTGTATATCTATGTTTATGGTTGAATCCCTTATACATTTATGTTATATTATTGAATACCTGCGATATCTCTATGCATTTCTTTATTATATCTCCGATCTCATTTCATGCCGACAATAATCTGGATCAGTGGTATCAGAGCAGGTTGTTCTTGGTCGTTTTTTCCAGTGCATGTCCCCAACGAGGTCTGAGTATAGAAAGTTGGGTCTTGAGCTTGTCTCTCTTGAGGAAAATTAGTCTCCCAGACCCAAGAAACCATCAATGGTGGAAGAAAATAAAAACGACAGAGAAAACGATCATATCAGCCTGTTGCTTGAGCAAGCTCTCATGCAACAGAGGGATGAAATGATGGAGAATTTTTCCCACATCCTTCAACGCATGCCGATAGAAACATGTGAATATTCATCAAGAAACCACTTTGGAGGAACCTCTTCTTTCAATGTACAAGTTAATTTTGATATTCTCATATTTGAAGGACAGATAGATGCAGAAGCCCTAGACAAATGGTTAAATCTGCTAGAAGGTTATTTCTCTGTTCACAAATTTTCCGAAAAAGAAAAGGTCACCTTCGCACTCCTTAAAGCTCTCCCCCATGTCAAACATTGGTGGGAAACTTATTGGGAGCATAGTTCCATAGAGGAGTCTGAAATATATGGGGTCGATCCCACTTGGGATTTTTTTGTGGATGCGGTAAAGGAACAATAATACCCTATTGGCAACTATGAGGACCAATACATGAGATGGACCACACTATGGAAAGAGAGGGGCCAAGTAGTCCCGGATTTCACCAATACCTTCCATAAATTGTGCACCAAGATGGGTATCAAAGACTCTGAATGACATTTTGTTCTGAAATATCGTGGGGCTCTACACAGATACATCCAAACTGAAATGGATTTTCTGGACATCTCATCACTCGGTGTTGCCTATGGATATGTTGTTAAAATCGAGTAGAAATTTAAGCACCAGAAAAATGGGATTTTTCTTATGCAAATCCGCAACAACAAAAGTATGACAAAGACGTCCCTAACAAACAGTCTCTCAAAAACCAGTCCAAGCCACATGAAAAGAAGGGTCACGGGAAGACAAGGAAGGACATCGAAAAATGGTAAGGTTTCCATAAAATCCCCTAGCACAATACCAATGAATGTCACTCAAAACAGTCATTGGTGGTCGATATCAAAGACAAGGAGTCGAACCCTGATTCAGAATCTGATTCTGAAAATACTGGTAAAGGACGGATCATTGACACAGACCCCACTACTATTATCATGACCGCAGCAATTAAACCAGAAGAACCAACAGATCCTGAAGAGGGGGACCACCATTTTCATTCACAGATGTGGGTGAAGGGGACCCCACTGCATTTTATTATTGATAGCGGAAGTCAGAAAAACCTCATCTCAACAGAGATCGTCAAACATTTGGGATTGTCGACAACACCACACCCGCAACCATACAACATCGGGTGGCTTCGACAAGGACAAGATCTTCTTGTTAGCCAGCAATGTCGATTTTTATATGGCATCTAACCCTTCAAGGATGAGGTATTATGTGATGTTTCCCCACTAGATGTCTCTGATTTTCTCTTGGGCCAACCATATATGTGGAAGCGCCACGCTGTTTATGAGTCTCGACCCCTCAATGTCATTGTTTCTCTGGGAAGTCATCTCTACAAAATCCAGAGGTAGTTCTGACTACTGTTCCACCTAAAAAGTGCCACAAGGAAGTATCTCATACTGCAAAATTCATCTTCTTCACAATCTGTTCAAAAGGGGAACATAAGGACACTGCAACCACTACAGCTTCGCCCCAAGCACCTTCTATCCAACAAAAGCAGGTCGACAATGTTGCACCAAAGTGAAAATATTCCTTCTTCACACCATCCTCTCATGTAGCCTTACTTTTTGAACAGCCTCACCCTCAACAGGTTCAAGACAGACTTCCACAAACTGAGCAGTGTGACGTCTCCAGCAAGGCAAGCAGCTCACCGAGATGCAAATTCAACAAAAGTTTTTCCCTCTCCCCTGGGAACTCAACGCAATGGAGAACATTTCTTCCTAAAGAGGGAGGATTGATATAGGTGGATATCTATGGCCACCCACCTTTTCCGACTGGTGCAAAACTGTTTTTTGGCAAATTTGGCAATTTTCTATTTTTAGCAGTTTTTAACTTCCAGGGCCATTTTGAGGACCCAAATGAAGGTTTTTTGATATCTAGGTTCTCAATTATTGTTGAAGGCATGATTGAGTCCCCAAAATTAATATCCTCGATGATACCTTTCCAACGAGCTATCATACGCCTAAAACAGAGATCATATGCAAAAGTTACGACCCCGGGAAGTTGATGTACTAACTTACCCAAACGGGGCCCACATGAATTTTGGTGCTTCATCTCCTAGGGTTAGGTTTTTGGATGTCTAGGACTTTTGGCATTCCTTTTTATTGTAAAAAGGCCTTTAAATCCTCATTGTAATCATCTTCTTGTGAATGAAAGTAGCCATCACATCTCTTCTCAGAGATAAGATGCCACCATTCTAGCAAGTCTTTCACTCTGTATTTTTATAGTCTCTGTACATTTCTTTCATTAATAGAAATCATGTATTACTGTATATCTGTGTTTATGGTTTCATCTCTGATACATTTATGTTATATTATTGAATACCTGTGATATCTCTGTGCATTTATTTATTATATCTTCGATCTCATTTCGTGCTGAAAATAATCTGGATCAATGGTATCAGAGCAGGTTGTTCTAGGTCGTTTTTTTTAGTGCATGTCCCTGACGAGGTCTAAGTATAGAAATTTGGGTCTTGATCTTGTCTCTCTTGAGGAAAATCACTCTCGCACACCCAAGAAACCCTCAATGGCATAAGAAAAGAAAAACGATGGAGCAGGCGATCCTATCAGCCTGTTGCTTGAGCAAGCTCTCACGCGACAGAGGGATGAAATGATGGAGAATTTTTCCCACATCCTTCAATGCCTGCCAATAGAAACAGGTGCATATTCATCAAGAATCCACTTTGGAGGCACCTCGCCTTTCATGGTACACTTTGATTTTGATATTCCTATATTTGAGGAAGAGATAGATGCAGAAGCCTTAGACAAATGGTTAAATCTGTGAGAAGGTTATTTCTCTGTTCAAAAATTTTCCGACAAAGAAAAGATCACCTTCGTACTCCTTAAATCTCTCCCCCATGTCAAACATTTGTGGGAAACTTATTAGGAGTAGAGTTCCACAGAGGAGTCTTAAATATATGGGGGCGATCCCACTTCAGATTTTTTTGTGGATGCGGTAAAGGAACAATATTATCCTATTGCCAACTATGAGGACCAGTACATGAGATGGTCCACACTGCGATAAGAGAGGGGCCAAGTAGTTACGGAGTTCACCAATACCTTCCATACCTTGCGCACCAAGCTAGGTATCAAAGACTTTGAATGACATTTGGTTCTGAAATACCGTGGGGCTCTACACAGATACATCTAAACTGAAATGGATTTTCTGGACATCTCATCACTCGGTGCTTCCTATCGATATGTTGTTAAAATTGAGCAGATATTTAAGCACCAAAACAAACGAGATTTTTCTTCTGCAAATCCGCAACAACCAAAGTATGACAAAGACGTCCCTAAAAAACAGTCTCCCAAAAACTATTCCAAGCCACATGAAAAGAAGGGTCATGAGAAGACAAAGAAGGACACCGGAAAATGGTGTTATTTCCAAAAAATCCCCTGGCAAAACACCGATGAATGTCGCTCAAAACAGTCATTGGTGGCCGAGATCAAATACAAGGAGCCGAACCCTGATTCAGAATCTGATTCTGAAAACACTGGTAAAGGACAGATCATTGACGAAGACCCCAATGCTATTGTCACGACCGCAGCAATTCAACCAGAAGAACCAACATATCCTAAAGAGGGGGAGCACCTTTTTCATTCACAGATGTGGGTGAAGGGGACCCCACTACATTTATTGTTGATAGCGGAAGCCAGAAAAACCTCATCTCAGCAGAGGTCGTCAAACAGTTGGAATTGTCGACAACACCACACCCGCAGCCATACAACATCGGGTGGCTTCACCAAGGATGAGATCTTCGTGTCAACCAACAATGTCGATTTTCATATGGCATCCAACCCTTCAAGGATGAGGTATTATGCGAGTTTTCCCCAATAGATGTATGTGATGTTCTCTTGCGCCAACCATATATGTGGAAGCACCATGTTGTTTTTTAGTCTTCACCCTACAGTGTCATTGTTTCTCTAGGGGGTCATCTCTACAGAATACCAGAGGTATTTCCAACTACTGTTCCACCTAAAAACTACCACAAGGTAGTATCTCATACTACAAAATTTAGCTTCTTCACAATCTGTTCAAAAGGGGAACATAAGGACATTGCAACCACTACAACTTCGCCCCAAGCACCTTCTATCCAACAAAAGCAGGTCAACAAGGTTGCAGCAAATCAAAAAGATTCCTTCTGCACACTATCCTCTCATGTATCCCAACTTGTTGAACAGCCTCAACCTCAACAGGTTTGTGACAGACTTCCACAAACTGAGCAGCGCGACATCTCCAGCAAGGCAAGCATCTCATCGAGATGCAGATTCATCAAACGCTTTTCCCTCTCCCCCGGGAACTCAACGCAATGGAGACCATTTCTTCCTAAGGAGGGATTATTGATCCAGGTGGATATCGATGGCCACCCACCTTTTCCGACTGGCTCAAAACAATTTTCTGGCAAATTTTGCAATTTACTATTTTTAGCAGTTTTTAACTTCTAGGGCCATTTTGAGGGCCCAAATGAAGGTTTTTCAAGATCGAAGTTCTAAATGATATTTAAAGGCATGATTGATCCCCCAAAATGAATCTTCTCGATGATACCTTTCCAACGAGCTATCATACGCCTAAAATAGAGATCGTATGCAAAAGTTACAACCCCGAGAAGTTGATGTATTAACTTACCCAAACGAGGCCCACATGAATTTTGGCGCTTCATCTCCTAGGGTTAGGTTTTTGGATGTCTAGGAATTTTGGAATTCTTTTTTTTCGTAAAAAGGCCTTTAGAGCCTCATTGTAATCATCTTCTGGTGAATGCGAGTAATCGTCACATCTCTTCTCAGAGATAAGCTGCCACCATTCTAGCGAGTCTTTCACTCTGTATTTTTACAGTCTCTGTACATTTATTTCATTAATAGAAATCATGTATTACTGTATATATGTTTTTATGGTTGCATATTTGATACATTTATGTTATATTATTGAATACCTGCAATATCTTTGTTCATTTCTTTATTGTATCTCCAATCTCATTTCGTGTCTAAAATAATCTAGATCAGTAGTATCAGAGCAGACTGTTCTTGGTCATTTTTTTCAGTGCATGTCCCCAACGAGGTCTGAGTATAGAAAGTTGGGTCTCGAGCTTAAAAATCATTCTCTCACACCCAAGAAACCCTCAATGGTAGAAGAAAATAAAAATGACGGAGCAGATGATCCTATCAGCCTATTGCTTGAGCAAGCTCTCAAGCGACAGAGGGATAAAATGATGGAGAATTTTTCCCACATCCTTCAACGCCTGCCGATAGAAATAGACACATCTTCATCAAGCAGCCACTTTAGAGGCACCTCACCTTTCAAGGTACAAGTTAATTTTGAGATTCATGTATTTGAAGGACAGATAGATGCAGAAGCCCTAGACAAATGGTTAAATCTGCTAGAAGGTTATTTCTTTGTTCACAAATTTTCTGACAAAGAAAAGATCAACTTCGCACTCCTTAAAGCTCTCCCCCATGTCAAACATTCGTGGGAAACTTATTGGGATCAGATTTCCACAGAGGAGTCTGAAATATATGGGGAAAATCCCACTTGGTATTTTTTTGTGGATGTGGTAAAGGAACAATATTACCCTATTGCCAACTATGAGGACCAGTACATGAGATGGACCACACTGTGGCAAGAGAGGGGCCAAGCAGTTCTGGAGTTCACCAATACCTTCCATACCTTACGCACCAAGATGGGTATCAAAGACTTCGAACGGAATTTGGTTCTAAAATACCGTGGGGCTCTACACAGATACATCCAAACTTAAATGGATTTTATGGACATCTCATCACTCTGTGCTGCCTATCGATATGTTGTTAAAATCGAGAAGAAATTTAAGCACCAAAAAAAATGGGATTTTGGTTCAGAAAATATGCAACAACCAAAGTATGACAAAGACGTCCCTAACAAACAGTCTCCTAAAAACCAGTCCAAGCCACATGAAAAGAAGGGTCACAGGAAGACAAAGAAGGACTCCGAAAAATGGTGTGATTTCCAAAAACTCCCCTAGCGCAACACCAATGAATGTTGCTCAAAACAGTAATTGGTGACCGAGATCAAAGACAAGAAGCTGAACCCTGATTCATAATCTGATTATGAAAATACTGGTAAAGGACAGATCATTGACATAGACCCCACTGCTATTGTCGCAACCACAACAATTCAACCAGAAGAACCAACAGATCCTAAAGAGGGGTAAATCCTTTTTCATTCAAATATGTGGGTGAAGAGGACCCCATTGCATTTTATTGTTGATAGCAGAAGCCAAAAAAACCTCATCTCTGCAGAGGTCATCAAACAGTTGGGATTGTCGAAAACACCACACCCGCAGCCATACAACATCGGGTGGCTTCACCAAGGACAAGATCTTCGTGTCAGCCAGAAATGTCAATTGTCATATGGCATCCAACCCTTCAAGGATGAGGTATTATGTGATGTTTCCCCACTAGATGTCTGTGATGTTCTCTTGGGCCAACCATATATGTGGAAGCGCCACGTTGTTTATGAGCCTCGACCCTGCAGTGTCATTGTTTCTCTGGGGGGTCATCTCTACAGAATACCAAAGTTAGTTCCAACTACTGTCCCACCTAAAAGTACCACAAGGTAGTATCTCATACTGAAAAATTCATCTTCTTCACAATCTGTTCAAAAGGGGAACAGAAGGACACTGCAACCACTACAGCTTCGCCCAAAGCACCTTCTATCCAACAGAAGTAGGTCGACAAGGTTGCAGCAAAAGCAAAAAGATTCCTTCTACACACCGTCCTCTCATGTAGCCTAACTTGTTGAAAACCCTCAGCCTCAACAGGTTCGTGACAGACTTCCACAAACTAAGTAGCGCAACGTCTCTAGCAAGGCAAGCAGCCTACCAAGATGCAGATTCAACAAACGCTTTTCCCTCTCCCCCAGGAACTCAATGCAATGGATACCATTACTTCCTAATGAGGGAGGATTGATGCAATGGCCACCCACCTTTTCTGACTTGCTCAAAACAGTTTTCTGGCAAATTTGGCAATTTACTATTTTTAGCAATTTTTAACTTCCGGGGCCATTTTGAGGGCCCAAATGAAGTTTTTTCGAGATCGATGTTCTCAATGATAGATAAAATTATGATTGAGCCCCCAAAATGAATCTCCTCGACGATACCTTTCCAATGAGCTATCACACGCCTAAAATGGAGATCGTATGCAAAAGTTACGACCCTGCGAAGTTGATGTACTAACTTACCCAAACGGGGCCCACATGACTTTTGGCGCTTCATCTCCTAGGGTTAGGTTTTTGGATGTCTAGGACTTTTGGCATTCCTTTTTATTGTAAAAATACCTTCAGAGCCTCGTTGTAATCATCTTCTTATGAATGCGAGTAGTCGTCACATCTCTTCTCAGAGATAAGATGCCACCATTCTAGCGAGTCTTTCACTCTGTATTTTTACAGTCTCTGTACATTTCTTTCCTTAATAGAAATCATGTATTACTATATATCTGTGTTTATGGTTGCATCTATGATACATTTATGTTATATTATTGAATACCTACGATATCTCTGTGCATTTCTTTATTATATCTTCGATCTCATTTCGTGCCGAAAATAATCCGGATCAGTCAGTCATCTTTTTTCTAATGTGGCAAATATTTTGACATGGCATGACACATAGATGATGACCTGGAATGACACATCATCCTAAGGTGTCAACTTGGCTGAGATGGCATGACATGTGTATGTTGATGTGGCATGACATATGGATGATGATGTCATCTTCCTCTTTTCCTTCATCGACGATCGACCATTTCTCTTGAACATATTTAAACACCTCGTTAAATCCATCGATTCCCAGTCATCGGCCATCAGTGATTGGATATTTATCTTCGTCAAATGAAAATTTATCGACAACTTATGTCTATCCCTGATCATCATCCATTAGCAATTATTGATCCCACTTGGACACATGAAAACTTCACCAAATTCTTTTGATCCCCAATCATTATCCATCGACGATAGGAGATCCCCCTTGGATGCATGGAAACTTTCCCAAATTCTATTGATCGTCGAACATCAGTCATCGTTGAGTGTTGCTGGTGAACTTTGACACTTAGAAATTTTGGCCAAATTCCCTGACAAATCTGGATTGTCGATCTCCCACTCAAAATGATATCATCTGTTGATCGACTCTGACTTCCAAAACAACCAAAACTAATCTAGATTTTCAATATACTTCAACTTCTCAAATGTTGAAATTGAATCTTGGTTGTTGATTTGTTCAACCTTCCAAACTTCGAAAACGTTAGAAATTTTTAAATTTATTAAAACAAAGCTGGGTCGTTGATCGCGAGATAAAAAATCATCTTGGCCATTGATTATTTAACCTGTCCTAGCTCTGTTGGCCTCCATTAAAACGTGAAATTTGACCCTGGATGTCAAATTTAACTCTGCAATCCAATTGATTGACAACATTAGATGTCTCAGATAGTTATGGGTAATTCATAACTCAAATTTTCCCATGAATTTGGGAATTTTCTTTATGGTTCTCCACCATTTTCCCCCAATTTCGCTTAGAACAAAGCCTGTAACAATGAATCTACCCAAAGTTCTTGACTCATACGGTTCCAGTGTTGAACCAAAAGCTCTGATACCATATTGTGACATACCTAGCCCCTATATGGGTCACATCGCTACTAAAGCGACCCTATAAAATTTTCTAAAACTAAATCTAAATGTGGAAATAACACACAACATGACATTCTTACACATGCTATTATCTATGTTGCTTAAAAATGTATTTACAATTACTTAATTGTGCATAGAAACGACTAAATAAAAAACAACAACATTCAACCACATAATCAAGGATTTAAATGCATCATTTTGCTCATAGTAAAAAATAATAACCAAATATATTTTAGAGTAAATTTCACTACAACTATATCAACATTATACATGCATAAACACATCAAATAAAAACATTTATCTTATATAACATTCAACTCGTTGTAGAGGACAAATTTTCCTCCCAACTGTATCCTTGTTGTTCCTGTTCTCAACAGCAGGAAACCCCCAAGCAGGGGCTATGAATCCACAAGAGACAATGGTCCCTAAGGTTGGCTAAAATCCACCCTTTCAACAGTAAAAAATCACAACCAATTTCATTCCACCAACTCTCTTCCCCTCAACTTGCACAACCCAAGGGATGGAATCCCCCTTCACTGCTCACAATCCCTCAAGCCTTTCCACTCTTCTCCAGGGCTTCCAACATAGGTTGGATAGGAATTCTACTGGTTTGGACTTCATGAATTCTACAGTTGTAAAAACAATTCACCCAACAACCAAAACACATGCTTTCTTGAAAATTTTCAAACAACTCGTCACTCCCAGGAATGAAACCTCTTTCTTCACGATATTATAGCTCCAAAAAACAACCAAACATGCCCACAACAACTACCTTCAAGATTCATCACTCAGAACTTCATTTGTTGACCAAAAAAATCCATGTAAAAACAACTCTTTATGCAAAAACGTGAATGCGTAATTCTGGTCTCCTACCCATACGAATTTCCTCTCTTTCTCTTACCTTCTTGACTTGCACTCTTCCCCAAGTTGATTGTACTTATCCCCCATGCTCTCAATAACTATGGGAAGTGACTCTCACACCAACCCTCTTACATGAATTCAATTTTTGGGCTCCCGAACACTCAACAACTAATGGAAGGTTCATGGTAAGGATAATCTAGAAAGAAAAGGTTTGGGTTTAATAAATATGGGTAAATTCTCCCCCTTAGACCCCTTCCCTCTTTTGTGGATACTTATCCCCCAAGTCTCCTTCTGTTTCCATCTACAGTTGGCAATATATTTTATTCATTAAATTTCAATTTACATCATTTACATATTGGATCTCAGCTATGCATCACATTTACAATATACATCACTTGGTTCTTGGCCACATACTACATTTACAATATGCATAGCTAGTTTGGGGTTTGAAAATGGGTATGTTACACAAAAATTTACAAGAGACATTAGAAACAAAAGTTAAACATAAACATCAAATTTCTTAAGTATCATGCATCATTAACCAACAACCATAACTTTAATAGTGGGCTAACCTTTGTTACTAATACTTTGCAACTACAGTTGCAATTCATCTTCAAAGTCTTCAATCCTAGGTGAACTTCAAATTTCATGTGTGTGTGTGTGTGTGATGATGATGATGATGATGATGATGATGATGATGATGATGATGATGATTAATGCCCATTGATACAAATATGTCTATTGGACCTTAATAAGGTAAGAGATTACTTGGATTTCTTTAAACTTGTATTTCTATGCTCAAAAAGCATTGAGAGAAGCATTTCAAGATAACCATATTTTTTATGACTTAGTAGGTTAGGAAGGTCTATATTATGGAAAATATTTTTGAAAATGCGATCTAATTTGGGTATAGGAAGAGAAATATAAGAGGAAGTGTTTTTCACCTTCCACCCTATTAATGTCACAAAGATGGAAAATTATTTTATCCCACGATGTTTTGGGAATCATCTAACTCTCAGTTTCACTATGTAGCTTGTCAAAGTTTGTTCTTGTTTTAACAATGTTGATTTTATTCTTTGCACTTGTCAAAATTGAGAGATACTTTTCATATTCTAAATTAGGGTTGACCAACTCCTTGTAGTATCTTAATTTCCTTGCATCCTCTAATTCTTTACCACGCCACATATTCTTCTTAAATTTAGAAGTGACAATATTTGTAATATTATCGATATTATGCATGATGGCTTCTTATTGTATTCCCAAATGATTTATCCAATGTTTGGCATCTTTATGCCATCCCTTCTTGAGCCGTTGGTGGTTTTGGATAGAGTTTAAAGCAATTTTTGGGAGCCTCTTGTCATCCATGTTGTTTATCTTTTTCTAGTAAGTTAGGTATTTGATCATAGCAATGATTTCAATGGGGAAAAGGCTTGGTTATATGAGGAGGATAGGATAGGGTGTGTTTATTTTAATTTTGATATTATAAGTTATAAAAAAATATGATATGTTATGGATCTTTCTCTAAGATTCTTTAGAGATACTGCAACCTCAAACTTCACATCCATATAAGATAACTGGAGTGACGAGAGTGTGAAAGAGGAGTTTTTTAATTATCCCAAAGTTAGAGGTCCACTGATTTACAATTGTTTTCAAACCCATAATAAGTTTTCCACCCTCCATTTATTCTTTTCTCAATGCTATAGTTCCAATTGAGCTTGTGGTCAATATCAATTCCAAGATATTTGTATAAAGGAAATTCTTCCAAGCTATTGTTTTCATATACAAAAGTATCATAGGTGATCCTTTTTGGTTTTAATTATCATAACCTTTTCTTTGTCTATGTTCACATTCATTCCCATACTAGATCAGAAGTCCTTGAAAATGATTAGTTGTTTATCTAGGTCATAGGGACTCTTCGCCATAATAAAAATATCATCAACATAAAGAAGGATGGTGACTATACTAGCAAGAGTCGGGCCAACACAGTTGACATCCTCCAAAAAATCTTCTAACTTATCAATATAGATGATGAAAAGGGTACAGGATAGGGGAAAACCTTGCTTGAATCCTATATTATAGTTAATTTATTCTGAGCAGCCCTCAATATTCCTAAACTAAGCAACAAAATTATCATATAGCCTTACTGCAACAACTCTTAACTCGAAATGGACTTTAAGCTCTTCTAACCTATTCCAAAGGTTAGTCCTGGGAAAATTGTCAACAGATTTTCTAAAATCAACAAAACAATAAAGGAGATTAGTTTTATCATTACAACACTCCTCTACAATAATACTTAACATAACAAGGTGTTCCAAAGTTGAATAGTAGCCTCTAAACCCATCCCATCCTTTAGCTCTTTTTCCATTTCTTTCTAGCCATGTACTAATATTGTTTTCCAAAATACTTCCATATAGCTTAGCTAAAATTGGGCTAATCATAATGGTCCTATAATTAGAGGGATTTATTTTATCCCCACTTTTAAAAATAGGTACAATGAGGCTTTGAGTCTAAGGTTTTGGGAAGCCTTGTTGGATAGCTAAATTGAATAACTTATGTATGTGAGGGATGAGGATAAGTCCTCCTATTTTTAATATTTCAGCTTGGTAACCTTCGATGTCCTTAGCTTTACCTTTTGAGAGGTGCTTAATCCAAAAATTAATGTCTTCTATAGAAAACACTTCATCCTTTTTTGAACTATTTGGAATGTTTCCCATGACATTAAGGGATTCGTAAAGATTTTTAAGGTAGAAACCCCAATCCTTCAAGGGAATCATATTATTTTATTTAGTTTTACGAGTTAGAATTTTCTGCCATAATTTCTTAGGATCTATCTTAAATAGGTGCAAAATATTCTCTTGATTTCTATTTATATAGTCTTTTTTCCTTTTAATTAAGGTTTTGTATCTATTTATCTTATCAGATTTTAATGGTGCATTGGAAGCATCCCTTATGGATTTTCTAGCAATTTTACATTCATTACCGTACCAAGGGTCAGTTGTACTATTTTTCCTTTTACGATACGATATGATATGATATCTAATGAATTATTTAAGCCTTTTAAGAAAAGATCGACTTTTTTATTTTCAAAAAGTAAGTTCTTTTGGTTATCAGAGTGTTATTCAATGGATATTTTGTTCATGGAATATTTTAAATTTATGGTCAAAGGTATATGATCAGAGTAAGTTTCTTGGTCATATAAAATATCAAAGTTTGATATTTGGTTGTATATGGGGATATATGATATTACATAATCAATGACATTTCTACCTATCCCATCGATACAAGTCATCTTGTTATATTTTTTCCACTTCCTTAGACCATTGCAAATTATTAAATATTGAGAACTATAGAGCTTGATTAGCTGAGTACTAAACAAATTCTTGATTAGGTCTTCAAAGTTTCTTTTGTATCTATTAGCTAAAAAAAGGTCCTCATCTAGCCATAGAGGATTAGGGTTGGAATCATTAATTAAAATAATATCTTTATTATTTTTATTTCTAGCATTGAAGTCATAATGGGAGAATACTACCTTCATTCTGCATATTGTGTATATCTTGCTCTAAGATTTTGTAGGGGAATTTCTTATCTAGATTGTTTTTTGTATAAAAAGTAGAGTAAATAGTGTTGGACATATTTTCATTAATGTGTTGTCATTGATGTCAATAGTTGGTGTCATTAGGATGTAATGATGAAGTTGTTATGAACAACATGCAGAGGAATATACCTAAATTTTAGGAGAGGCAGTGTATTAGATTTCACAAGATCAACGCAATACAAAAACACCATCGAGATCAAATTCCCAACATATCAATGATATTTATCAGTTAGAATCCAAGTACAAAACCAAAAAAACCTCAAAAGGGAAAGAGAATTTCAAAAAACGTGATCAAGATTGAAATCCCCATAGTAAAACTACAAAATAATTGAGGGAGAATCATGTCCACTGATGTAGATTTCGGGACAAACCAGGACCGCTAGATGAAGTCAACTTGCTCGAGATTTAATCGGGGAATCTCACTACGGGAGAATTGAGATTTTGGAATGAATAACCCAAATACCTAAAGGACAAAATAAATATGGATTGTTGATCTAAGATCTTATCATAGTCGTTGGATCAAGAATTCACGAGATCTCGAAACAGTCGAAATCCTGACAATCGTTGGATCATGTTGAGATTTTCGCATCAAAAATGGATCATTAGATGAATTCAAGTTGCTCGAATTTTATTCGGGGAATCTCACTTTGGGAGAATTGAAAATTGGAAATGATTAACCCAAAGTATCGAATGCTAAAATGAATCAAGATTACCTAGACCTCCAAACCCCCAAAGTCCCAAATCTCTGAATTAATATCTGACCGTCCGTCGAGAAGGAATATTCACGGTTGATATCATTGAAAAAAAAAACGCTTGGAATGGTTAAGCCCACAGTCCTAGCTCCTGGATATGTGGAGGCTATCAAGCAGAAAGTGTTGATAAGCACTTCGGTGAAATGTACTCTGAAAGGTTGAAATATTGAAAAGGCCTAAAGTCATGAAGTAAACTATGGTCATCCATCTGAACCTTTGATTAAGTCATATCCGTTGAATTATGTAGTGGAAGGATAGTGTAAAGATCAAATCCATACCATTGATTCAGTTCTATAAATCACGCCAACCATCGGATCAACCCTTACGAGAGGTAACCACTTCGGAGAGTTGGAACTCTAAAAGATTGGATGAGAGAGAAAATGATTGAAAGCTGAAGTACCAGAGGACTAGGTTTGGCCAGCCTCTGGTCATGGGTTACAAACACATAATCCATGAGGCGTTGGGTACATCTCTTAATAAATAAGCCTGTGGTTTTGCACATATGATCACATGTAAATGGTTTGAAGGAAGCGCCTCTGCAGGAATTTGATTTTTGCAATATTTGCAAAGACATGGAATCAAGTTAAAGAAATCAATCCATACCTGTGATCGATTTATGAAAATAACTCTCACTGAATTAAAATCCTTCACAATAATGTTTGAATAATAATAAAGATTATTGTTAATTTAAAATGAAGAGGTGCGATGGTCCAAAAAAAGGGACACAATGCTTCATAGCTCACACCAATTGGAAGAGTATATAAATAAGAGAATGGTGAGAAGAAGGTGTCTCTATAGTCCAGATCAGAATATCAAAACAACAACAGAGTCCAAGAAGAATAATTGATGATTCTTATGAAGTGAGAGTGGAAGGGAGGAGCACGAAATGATTCATATACTTTAAGTGTAAGTTAAGGGTGTTGGTGCTTCCTAGGGTTGGTGCCCTAAATACAAGGGATTTGGTGCTTCTTAGGGTTGGTGCCCTAAATAAACAAGGGATTTGGTGCTTCCTGGGGTTGGTTCCTTGAAGAAGGTTATTTGTGTCTCCTAGAGTTGGTTCTCTAAAAAGGATTGGTGTCCTTCACTATTCTTCATATAAGCCTTGTAATTTCTATTAATTATATGTATATAATTGATTTTAAAAACAAGTCTATTGTTGATCCATTGTGGTAATTAACAAAACATAAAAGTAACTGCTAATTGTTG
>ML788989.1:115375-137762 GCA_009831015.1 Picea engelmannii
CCCCCCCCCCCTCTTAGTATTCCAACAATTGGTATTAGAGCAGGTGCCTACAACATAGTATAACAATTGGGAGGTAGATCCTGAAGATGGATCAGCAAGAGGGAATTTCTAACAACAAAGCACCATTGCTCAATGGAGGTGGCTATGCTCTATGGAAAATAAGAATGAAAAACTTCATGTTGGATCTTGGTTTTTATATCTGGCAATCTGTTGTAGATGGTTACACTGCACCAACTACTCCACTTAAAGATGTTGCAGGAAATAAAATTTGCAATGACAACTCAAGAGTAGTTAATGCAATTCTAGGAGGGTTGACTAATTATATATGTGTGAAGGTTATGCATTGTAAGTCAGCCAAATAAATATGGGGAAAATTAGAGGTTGTATATTAAGGAGATAGCAAAGTCAGGGAAACCAAACTACAAACCTATAGAACTCAATTTGAAAATGAAAGAAGAAGAGAATATTGTTGAATACCTTCATAGGGTAGATGAAGTGGTTAATTCAATCAAAGCAACAGGAGAAGAACTTATAGATAAACCTATTGTGCAAAATATACTAAGGTCATTACCTATGAGATATGATGAAAATATTTCTACAATTGAATATAGCCATGATCTTGACACACTCACAATTGATCAACTTCATGGAATTTTTACAACATATGAAATGAGAACAAAGAATGATAAATTATCAAAAAGAGAAACAACTTTTAAAGCATCTGAAACAAATATGAGTAAGGAGAAAAATACCAATGATGAGTTATTAGATATATATGATGAAGAAACTGCCAACTTCATAAATAAACTCAACAAAGGGACGGGGAAATACAAAGGAAATATTCCTCTAATATGTGTCACTGTGGAAAAATTGGACACTTTGCCAATAAATGTCCCCATCCTAAGCAGGAGGAAAGTGATGATAAAAGAACCTTCAAAAATCAAAAGAAAAGAAACACTAATAATAAAAGGAAGTTCTACAAAAAAAAGAAAACGTTCTTTACCCAAGAATATAGTATTTCATCAGAAGAAAATGAAGAAGACAAACCAAAGATTATATTTATGGGAATAAAAACTCAAGATGATAAACATTCAAAAGATGAAGAAAAAGTGAACTTAGAAGAAGAAATCCCTAGTATAATTGAATAACTAAGAAAAAAAAAAACAGGGTACTAAGGGAAGAGCTTCTAGAGATTAAAGAAGCTACTAAATCAAGAGAGAGGGAATTTTCCAAAACTAGCAAAGATTCAGAACAAACCATCAGTGATTTGAAGTCCCAACTCCTGGAAGCTAATAAAATTGAAGAAGTCATTTTACAACAACTTAATGATAAAAAACAAGTATGTGAGAAACTAGAAGTTGAGATTAAGATGCTAAAAAGTGAAATTGAGAAAGAAAATAAGAGATCACAATTTGGAAATATTTCAAAGATATTGGATGAAATTCTTAGTAGTCAAGGTCACCAAACAACAAGACTGGTTTGGGATACACTCAAGTCTCAACTTCTACATCACAAGGATCTATCAAGAAACCATTCAGTAACACAGAATAAACTCATTAAGAAAAGAAGATAGTAAGGCAAAGTTGATACCATTGAAAACAGTTACACATAAAAAGAAATCAATACTCCCTACTAAAGTAAAAGATGACAAGAAAAATACAATCATTATAAGGAATCCCCCTAAATATCTATTTATTGGATATCGTTACTCTTGCAATAATTTTGGACATAAAAAAGTACACTGCAAAGCTTATGGACAATACAATCATAGAAATGTCCAAAAATATAAGAACAACAAGTACAATACAAAGAAGAGAAACTATAACTTATTTTCTCCTTTGCAAGACTTCAATAGTGAATGCAAAAAATGCAACAACTATGGTCATAAAACCAGTGAATGTAGATTGCCAAAATATGATAAAAAGACAAATATTTCCCATAATCAAAAGGAATGGAAGAAAAAGAAAACAGAGTGAAATGTAGCCTTATATGCAAGAAATCAAGGATGTCAGTGGTATATAGATAGTGGATGTTCCAAACACATGACTGGAGATCAAAGTAAATTTCTCAAGTTAAATAAGAAAGGAAAAGGAAAAGTAACTTTTGGACATAACATATCAACCAAGATACTGGGAAAAGGCACTGTTAGTTTAGGAAATAATAAAACCAAAGCAGAAGATGTAATTCTGGTAGAAAATATCAAACCAAATCTCCTAAGTGTAATTCATACATGTGATCAGGGTCACATACTTACTTTTGATTCTCAGAAATGTGAAAATAGAAAAAAGGACACTAGAAAGCTAGTGGCATTTGCACCAAGAACATCTAGCAATGTGTACAACCTTGATATAGAAGAAGAAGAAAAAAAAAATTAAGCCAAGTAGATGAAATTTGGCTATGGCATAGAAGGTTGGGACATTTAATCTTTGATCAGGATCACATACTTACTTTTGATTCTCAGAAATGTGAAAACAAAACAAAGGACACTAGAAAGCTAGTGGCATTTGCACCAAGAACATCTAGCAATGTGTACATCCTTGATATAGAAGAAGAAGAAAAATGTTTTTTAAGCCAAGTAGATGAAATTTGGCTATGGCATAGAAGGTTGGGACATTTAATCTTTGACAACTTGATCAAATCCAATGAGTAAAAGGGAGTTAGGGACCTGCCAAAAGTGATTAAGCCTTCAGATTCTATTTGTAAACATTGTCAAATAAGAAAGCAAACAAGAGTTAGGTTCAAAACAAAAGAGAATTCCAAAACAAAATCGTTAGATCTTATTTACACAGATATATGTTGAATAATATTTAGTACTTATGGTGAATAATATTTTATGTTGATTGTTGATGATTACACAAGATTGATCTGGGTATTCTTTCTAAAATAAAAATTAGAAGCCTTTGAGAAATTTAAAATATACAAAGCCCTTGTAGAAAATGAAACAGATCTCACAATTAAATGTCTGAGATCAGACAATGGAGGAGAATTCACCTCTAAAGAGTTCATTCAATTCTGTGAAAATCATGGTATCAAAAGACAGTTTTAAGCTCCCGGGACTCCTCAATATAATGGAGTGGTAGATAGGAAAAAAAAAACAGTTCAAGAAGTTGCATGAACCATGCTAAATGAAGCTAAAATTCAAGACAAATTATGGAGAGATGAAATCTAAAAATAATTTCACATACTTAATAGAGATCAGTTGAGACCCAATCATGACAAAATCCGTTATGAACTATGGTTTGGGAGGCCAACATATGTAAAACACTTTAGAACTTTTGGAAGTAAATGTTACATAAAGAACGATGAAGATAACCTAGGAAAGTTTGATCCAAGATCTGATGAAGGAATATTCTTAGGATATTCATATAATAAGAAATAATACATATGTTATAATCTTAGACTACTAAATATAATGGAAAGTGTCAATGTAAATATAGAGTATCTAAAAAGGATAATATCCCAATGCATTGATAAAAAATATCAACAAGAAGATGATGATGTAAAATCTCAGCAGGAAGATGATGATGTAGAATCTCAACAAGAAGATAATAATGATGAAACACAAGAAAATGAACCTCATACTGATGAAGAATACAAAGAAGAAATTCCCTTGCCAAGAGATCCATCAAAAAGAGTTCAAAAGAATCATCTTGAAAGCCAGATTATTAGAGATAAAGGTGCAGGAGTGGAAACAAGAAGGAAACTCACTTTTGAATCAGAACAAACAATGTTATCCCTAATAGAACCTAAGTCAGTTAATGAATCTATCAAAATTAAAGATTGGATAAAATCAATGAATGAAGAACTAGATCAAATAAAGAAGAATCAGACTTGGGAACTAGTTCCAAAACCCAAGGACAAGAATGTGATAGGAACCAAGTGGATCTTCAAACAAACTAAATAAAAATGGAGAGATTATAAAGAACAAAGCCATAGTAGTTTGCAAAGGATATTCCCAAGTAGAAGGTATTGATTTTGAAGAAACTTTCGCTCCAGTAGTAAGACTTGAGGCCATCAAAATGTTCCTAGCATTTGCATGCTTCAGAAATTTCAAAATCTATTAGATGGATGTCAAATCAACATTCCTTAATGGAACACTAGAAGAAGAAGTCTATGTTGAGCAACCAGAAGGATTCTTGTTATCAAAAAACAGGACTATGTGTGCAAATTGAAAAAGGCCCTGTATGGTCTTAAACAACCCCCCATAGCATGGTTCTTTAGGCTTGATCAGTACCTACAAAAATAGGGATATAAGAGAGGGACTACTTACAACAACCTATACATCAAAAATTAGGATCAAAACATGATTGTTGTGGTGGTATATGTAGATGACATCATATTTGGGAGTAATCTTACTACACTAAGAAGAAAATTTGCAACCAAAATGCAAGAAGAGTTTGAAATGTCTATGCTTGGAGAACTGTCATTTTTATTATGTTTACAAGTAAATCAAATATAAAATGGAATATCTTTTTCCCAAACCAAATATATCAAGGAAATGATGAATAAATTTCAAATGGAAGACAGTAAACCTATGGGTACTCCTATGGTCACTGGATGTAAACTAAGTCTAGAATATGAGTCACCAAAAGTGGACCAAATGATGTATATATAAATGGTTGGAAGTTTGCTCTATTCAACAGCAACAAGAACTGACATCATGCAGGTTGTAGGACTCGTGGGGAGATTTTAATATGCACCTAAAGAAACTCACTTAAAAGTAGTAAAAATAATATTCATATACCTTCAAGGAACCCTAGAACTTGGATTATGGTATCCAAAAGATAAAGACTTCAATCTAAATTCATATATTGATGCATATTGGGCCGGTAGCATAGATGATAGGAAAAGCAACAGTGGAGGAGCATTTTTCATAGGAAAAATTCTGGTAGCATGGTCAATCAGAAAACAAACATCCACATCACTCTCTGCAATCAAGGCAAAATACATTGTTGATGTATCCTACTACACACAAGTTCTTTGGATGAAGCAAACTTTAGAATACCTACAAATAAGATATATTAATCTCATTACTATTAACTGTGATAACACTAGTGCCATAAGTATCTCTAAAAATCTAGTCATGCATTCTAAAACCAAACACATCCCAATTAAATATCATTTCCTAAGAGATCAGGTCACCCAAAAAATAGTTAAAATAGTGTATCTAGACACCAAACAACAGATTGTAGACATTTTCACAAAACCTTTGCCAATGAGTACTTTTGAAAATCTTCGACATAAATTAGGAGTAATTCAAAAAACATAAAATCGTATCATAAGGGGCACATGATCAGGGGGAGCAAAGAAAGATCCCCTCTTTTATTGATGTCAAAGAGGGAAAGTAACTTCAAAGGAGAGAAGCATCATCACAGGGGGAGTTTATGTATGAAGTTAGGATGTTGCCCCCAATGACAAAGGGGGACATTGTTGTACATGTTGTCATTGATGTGTTTCCATTGATGTCAATAGTCGATGTCATTATGATGTAATGATGAATTTGTTATGAACAACATGCAGAGGAATCTACCTAAATTTCAAGAGAGGCAGTGTATTAGATTTTACAAGATCATCACAATGCATAAACACCATCGGGATCAAATTCGCAACAAATCAATGATCTTGATCAGTTAGAATCCAAGTACAAAACCAAAAAAAATCAAAAGGGAAAGTGCATTTCAAAAACACGATCATGATTTAAATCCCCATAGTAAAACTACAAATGAATCAAGGGAGAATCATTTCCACTGATGTAGATTTTGGGAGAAACCAGGATCGTTAGATAAGTCAACTTGCTCGAGGTTTAATCAAGAAATATCACTCCGGGAGAATTAAGAATTTTGAACGAATAACCCAAAGACCCGGAGGCCGAAATAAATCTGAATTGTTGATCTAAGAGCTGATCACAGCCGTTGGATCAAGAATTCACGAGATCTCGAAATAGCCGAAATCCCAACAACCGCTAGATCATGTTGATATTTTTGCATAAAAAATGGATCGTTAGATGAAGTCAAGTTGCTCAAAGTTTATTCGGGGAATCTCACTTTGGGAGAATTGAGAAATCGGAATGATTAACCGAAAGTCCCAAATGTTGAAATGAATCAAGACCATTGACCTAGAACGAATCACAGTCGTTGGATAAAGAATTCACGAGATCCTGAAATAGCCTAAATCCCAAGAACCGTTGGATCATATTAGGATTTTCGTATCAAAGATGGATCATTAGATGAAGTCAAGTTGCTCGAGTTTTATTCGGGGAATCTCACTTCGAGGAAATTGAAAATTGGGAATGGATAACCCAAAGTCCCAAAGGTCGAAATGAATTTGTACCATTGATCTAGAACTGATCACAGTCTTTAGATCCAGGAGGAGGACATGTGCCACGTCAGAAAGGACACATGGTGCAATTAGATGGTGAAAAGTGTCTAGGTAGAGTTGGAACTTTAAAGTTACGTAAGTCACAAATATAGGTGACACACAGAATCCACTTGGACAGTGCCAATTCAGTAGTGACGGTGACGTCAGCAAGTTACGTCACTCCAAGAGTTTGTCCTTCAGGGAAACGAGCAATTACCCGAAGCGTCGAAGGCTGAAGTCAATGCTAAAATATTGGTCTAAGATCCTCTAGATTCTCACATGACTATTAGATCAAAACATGATGTAATATTTCCCAAGTTGACAACATTGGTGTTGACCAACTATGGTGGAAATTGGAACAACAATTAACCGGACCTCCTAATCCCCGAAGTCCTGAAGCTCTGAAGTAATATATGACCATCCTTCGAGAAGGGAGATTCACGGTCTAGATCATTGACAAAATAAATTCTTGGAATGGTTAATCCCACGGTCCTAGCTCTTGGACATGTGTAGGTTATCAAGTAGAAAGTGCTAATAAGCACTTCGGTGAAACGTACTCCGAAAGGTTGAAAGATTGCAGAGGCCCGTGTTATCACTCCATAATTTCTAGAGGTTGTAGAAGAAAGGAAAGAGGTAACCACAAAACCACTTTGGAAGCTGGGATCTGGCCCTACCAACTTCAGAGAGGGATATCTCTGTAAGATTTAGATTTGTTTATATTAAAATATTAGGCTAGTTATGATAGTTCATGATTTGTTTGTTTGATTTGAATTGTGTGGTTGATTAAATGCTTAAAGTACCATTGGGATATGGGGTATATCTCTTAAAATAAGGATCGGTTTCAGATTTTTATAAAGTTTCTTTAGAGGGAAAGGTAGTTAAACTATTTGAATCTTGTAAATTTGGATGAAGTGAATAGGAAGAAGTGAAAGGAATTCCATCAAGTAAAAGAGCAATTAGGAATTCGTTTTACTTAATTTCAGTTGAAAACATAGAAATTATTCAAATCTAGAAACATGGTATATTAAAATAAGTTATGTTCATCAACCTTATTTTGAATAATTAGGATTAGAAACATATAAGAATGATAACAGAGAAAGGAAAACATAAATGTAGATAGATGCACTTCACCAACAGTTTGACATGAGAATCTTGTGGAAGAGCCCTTTTTTTATTACTGGTCAATCCGCTTGAATCATACAAAATATATTTCTTGGATGCAAAAATAAACCCTTCATACTTTGAAATGAGAATCATTTATAAATTTATTTATAAAGTATCATGTCATAATTGATCAGGATATATTTTAGGAATATCTAAACTAACTATATCTCTAGTTACAAAAATATAGGAATGTTTCAGATCTGTTCGGATTTCTAGCGCTATTTTGATGGAAACTGTTGATAAGTTGTCCCTTTGACTTCTTCTTAGTTGTTGATCCTTTTTTCTGAAGAGTAGAACCTATCTTTACTCAAGTAACTCGCACAATTTGTCCCACCTTTTTTCACTTGGGATTGATATTTTGAGAAATTTCCTGTAAATTTCATCCACCTCTGTGTATTTAGAAAAGATCGATTTGGTGATAAAAATGTGTTTGATCTCATGCTTAATGTTCAAATCAAACTACAGTGTTTCCAGGAATGCTTTCCCAGTGATGCTTCCTTGTACTCATGCAAATTTTGAATTATCTTTTACCACTATCTTTAATTTCTGGTTATAATCGGGTAAAGTGATTAACTTGTCATTTAACACTAATAAACCAGGTAGTCCTTTATTGTTTAGCACCTCAAACTTGTTGAAGAACCTCTTCACATCTATTTACTTCCAATTGAAGCATAAGGCCTTTCTTAGTTAGAACCTTTTTTATTTCCAGGATAGTTTCAGTTTTGTCTTCTATCTCTAGCTCATCTAACTCTTGTTTGTTTTTAGAATTTAGAAACCTGATGAGATATGTGGCTTCTGTTGGAATTTATCCCAATTATTCCTTAATTATTTCAATGGCTCCTCTAGCTTTCTGAATTAACTCATGTTGCTCAAAGATAATCTGTATAGAAGGCCAAATCTCTGTCATGGATTTATTGATGTCTATCCATATATTTTCCTTAGCTTGGGCTAAGGTATTAGCCATGGTTGTTTATTTTCCTAACTATTGTAATCGTTGGTTGAGCCTCTAAGATTTATGTATTTTGGCTTGATGAAAGGTCTCAATCCTTGATTTTTGTTCTTGTAATGACTTTAATTCTTCCTATAACTTTTTGATTTCTACTCCTTGTATGGGCATGTCCTCCATAGCTTTCACCAATTTATCCAAGGCATATGAAGTTTGTGTTGGGGTTGATGTTGATGTATAAACTTTTGTTGTTCTTATATCTGTCAAGGGAATTGAATCTAGTGGAAATATGGCCAACTGTGTATTCTACTTTTTTTCCTTGATCAGCTTATCCATCTCTTCTTCTATTTCCCTAATCTATGCATTTTTCCCCATAATCAATTTGAGAATTTCTTTTTTTCTCTCTCTGTCTCAGCCACCTCTTTAGTTTGTGAATCCTCTGTTGCTGGTAGTTTCAATTGTTTCCCGAGTGATGATATGTCATCATTCTTCTTCTTAATCAACTATTTTGTTGCTTTGACATTAGCTGGGTCATATCCAATCTTGAGTACTAATTCCTCTAATGATTTTATCTTATTATCCTTGGACAAAGAAGAGATCTTTTCAATATTCAATTGAGACTGGATATTAGTCAATGATACCTGTAATTTGGAAGTTGTCATTGTAGTGCTTGTCAGGGTTGAATAAATCATCTCCCTTGTTTGTCTGTGCATATCCATCTGATCAATAGGATGGACATCCTTTATATCAAATTCAAATGAAGTCTTCTTGTAATCAGTTGTTGTCTTTGGATAGGGGGCCTGTGCCTGTAAGAATTCCATTTGCATTCTTCCCTTCTCTGTGTCAAAATCTGACAAAAGTATGTGCTGAGCAGTAGAATTTTGTTTCCAAAATTGAGTATAAGTACTGCTTTTGAGAAGTTCATTATTTTGCTTAATTTCCTTATACTTATCAAAAATAATTGACTCCTTTTCTCCATGAATTGATTCAGATGTTAGACTTGTGTCTGGATTCCTTTGTGAAGCTTATGATGATGGAGATCCTATAAAAAAACTGGTTGACTGTGCTGAAGAGTGTGGTCCTTCCAAGACTATTGTAGACTACATTTCTCCTCTTTAAGAAAATTTGTTGTAGGAATGGTTTTAGTCTTCTTCCTATATATTTGAAAATAATATGTTGAGACCTCTGTGACTAAAGGAGAGTCTTCATTCCTTGATCTTTTCTCTACTTGTTTATGAGGTGTGATGGTCTATGAAGTGGTCATAGAAAAAATCTATTTTTCTGCTTCTTGCAAGGTGTTCTCTTCCCACTCAGCCTAGTTCATGTATTTTTCAATCTCTGGCCTTTGTGTGTGCACAAAGGGAATGGTATTTTGTTTGGTCCTCAATTCATAAATAATTCCAAACGGGTCATATGAAAATTTTAATCTTAGAGGAAACTTCATATGTTTTAAGAGGATGATTGTTTCTTCACCTGTTGCTATGTTGTTGCAAATAAATGGTCCTATCTGATTTTTAATTATGAATTGAGATTTCTTCTTGGCTGCTACAAAGTGGATTTCATCTGAAATTATCATATGTCTTATGTATTCCAATGCAAAAATATTCATTGGGAGGTATTTAGGTAACATGTGTGGTGGAAACTCACATCCATACACCCTTATTTTTGTATGATTCTGGTATAAATACCAGTCACCTGTCTTGGCCTACTCAGTTAGATGTAAAACCTTCTGAATTTCTTCACTAACCCTGGGTTCTGTACTGTTGCTCAGTATACAAGTAGCTGGATAAATGAACTGATCAATAAAATATTTGAAACTATACTCCACTAATCTCGTTCTCACCAATGAAATCCAAAATATGACTGACTGTGAGCTAGCTTCCTTGTTCATTTATCTTCTGGAGTTTGAAAGGGAACTTGTTTGCTTGATAGAATATGAACACATAAACCAAAATTGAAGAATACTTGAACATTCCTTCAGTTTGAAACTTAAGAAATTGTTCATGAATGTTGTCAGCCAAGAATTCACTGAAATTGAAGTTCATAGAAACCTTTTCTTTTGTAGAGAAAATGGACAGAAAACCTAAAATAGGTTCATATACCCATTCATCATAATAATATTCTAATAGACATGAGAGCATGGAGATAATATGATTAGCCTTCTCTGGGAAAATAGAAGAGGGGTATGGTGTATTTTTCTTAGGCAATTGGGCATTTTCAGGGAGGAAAATTTCAAAAATTTGGGCTCTCTGGGAAAAGGTCAATTTCTGATATAATTCATTTAGGGATTTGACAGAGAAAGGGGTGGTGGAGTTATTTTGAGGGATCTGCAACATTTGTTTAATGGTCTCAGGAGTAATTGTAAACAAAATTTCACCATTGCTAGATGCAATGGCTCTTTGGCTTGGCAGATAACTAGCTTGGCATTTAAGGACAAATTAAGGGAAAATGTAGGTTTGGGGAAACATGTAGAGGGGTAAATTGGATTCCCAGAGTCCAATTTTGTCACTCTGGTCAAGGAAATTATCCTTCAGCCAGTAGTGTAATTCAAATAAATTGAATTCACACTTAGGCTCTACAACTTTATAATCTTTGTCTGGCAGAGGAATGTGGTCAAGGTCAATTGGAGGGGTAACCATTCGATTTTCAAAAGCATCGACAGACTTGCCTTTGGGAGCCATAATTGAAAAACTAACAATAGAATGGGTTAGAAATTTTGTAATTATTGGGAAAATATCTCTCTAGTTGAAGGTAAGTGATGGTGGTGGTAGTCTAACAACAATATTTTCTCGGTCTTCACAGGTTCTCATTCAGAAAATAGTGTAATGGTGGGGCAAATGGGGGTTTTTTGTATGTGCAGGGATATCTGTTAGGGCGTGGGACCGTTACGGGGACAACTAATGGTCATAGGAAAGGAGTTAATTGTCTAATGAATAGGAAGTGTGGGGAAAGGTGTCGTGTAGGGAGAGGGGAAGTAGCAGGGGAAAGGGCGGTATCAGGAGTGAGTTAAGCGTATTTTGGAGGGGGTAGTAATCGGTTTGTGATAGTTGAAGGGGGGTATCCGAAACGATGAGAGAATACCACATTAGGTGGTTATGGGGTGAGGAAAAACAACTTCTCGGACCTGTTGTTAGGGTCCTAACCCACACATAGGTAGATTAATATATTCGGATGTAATAAAGGTCAATATTAATAAGGCCTTTCAATAAAATAGAATAAGGCGGATGTAAGAAGACCTAATAGAAGCTTCTGCTTCTAGAAGGATCTCTCTCTAGATGCTTCTCTTGATAGACATTTTGTATAAATAAGGGTTGAGGGTATGAAAACCCTAGCTTGGAGATTATTGTAACAGAGCATTGCTCGACTGGAGGTTGCCCCCTCAAAGAGGCCTGTGAACATTGCTTTATGAATCAAAGTGTTATTTCTATTGTTGTTCTTATATCATTTATGTGTTATTGTGGAGATTATGCTGGATATTTTACTGTTATTCTGCCATTTCTAGCATTTTATTTCTATTCTGCATATTTTATATATCTGGTATCTTGCAAGTGGTATCAAAGCACTTTCCTTGGCAGAAATTGTGGGAATTTTTTTTCAGGGTAGAGACGTATTCCGGCGTCTTTAAACCACAGAGATTTGTCGTTACGCGCATAAACCCGCGGTTGAGGGATTCATACACGCAGGAAATACAAGTGGTTCTTAAGCACACATCTGTTGGCCACCCTTGTAACCCTTGTTGGTACCCCTTCGAGTGGTAGCGCATCAGATAGCACCTGTGTACGGATCAGCCTAGATTTCCTGAAGCCCTCTTTAGATAAACCTATTGGTCGTCGGACTGCTATAGTGTCACCGAGAACAGCACTCAGGAAGATACTCTCTAGTACCTGGGTAGTCGGGTAGTACGGCTAAGGGCATGATCTATCCTCCTTAGTTAGTGCCCTAAGATATTGGGCCGAGTACTATTGTTGGACCCTGCACGTATATCAAAGAGCTATAGCACAGGGCAAACCCTTGTATGTAGAACCCTTGAATACCTAACACTTGGGGGACAGAAACATAAACGAATTAAAAACAGACCAGATCTATTGTCGCGCAACTGTGTTCGGGTTGCCAAGTAAATACACATCTCTTTCTAGTTAAACATTTGGGGATTTCATCACTGCAGTATTCTTCAGACCGGAGTATAACTCCGCAGGTGTAAAAAAATTAAAAAATAAAAAAAAAGTCGGGAATTGTTTTTGCCATTATTTGAGACCTATTCCATTGGATTCATCTCTCTTCCCTTATCACTTTTATCCACATCATTTTTAGACAAAATTTTTGACCCCACCCACCCCTTTTTAGTTCACCCATCCTCATGGCCCATACCCGTAGCCAAGACCTGGAAGCTTGCTTCAACACCATGCAATCTGGTTTCCTAGAAACCCAAAAAGAAGTAAAACAACTCAGTGCTATTGTTGCCTCCATCAATGCTACCATAAATAAAACCATGCAATCCTCAATGGAGGAAGTCAAACAAGAGCTTACCACCCAACTTGAATCTGTCTTTGCAACAATATGCACCAAACTAAAGATCCCTACAGATTACCATTTCTCTAAAGCACATCCAAAGAATGAAGGTGAAACTTCCTCCCATTCCCATACCTTTCAGTCCCATCACTTTCAACGTGACATGCGCCTTCCGTGGGTGGAAGTGAAAAAATTTAATGGCTCAGACCCCACTGGTTGGGTAACCCAAATGGAACATTTTTTCTCTTTATATGGCATTACCGATGACTTGGCCAAACTTCGGTATGGTGTTCTCCATTTAGATCAAGAACGTTGGCAATGGTGGCAATGGAGAAAAACTTCCCATCAAGGGTATATTGCTTGGACCCAGTTTGTGACTGATCTTTATGAACTCTTTGACACAGACACCAACCATTTGGGTCGTTTGACAAAGTTGAAGCAATCTGGAACAATATAAGACTTCATAGCTGCCTTTGAACGCCTGGCTTTTTTAACAGAGGGCATGACTGATGCTTTCTTTCAATAATGTTTTTTAGTGGCCTCAAGGAGGAGATTAGGGCCCATGTCCTCATGGCTCGACCCTCGACTTGGGTGGAGGCTACTAAATGAGATAAAGAAGCACAACATGTGGTATCATCTCAAAATCGAAAACCCTCCTTTATCCCTCGCCCTAAACCTGTCACTCCCACTACTCCCTCTGCCCCATTAAAAATCCAAAAATTGACCAGGGCTGAAATCGTTGAATGCCAACTCAAAGGCCTTTGTTATAATTGTGATGAAAAATATTTCCCAGACCACAAGTGTAAGGAACGAAATCTTTTTATGGCCATCTCTGAGGAAATTTCAGAAGAGGATGTTGAAACTCCCCTTGTGTCTGAGTCACCTGAAATCACTGACATAACCCCGCCCTCAGACCCTCCCGAAGTAGAACCTGTCATTTCCCTCAATGCTCTCACTGGTTTTTCTACTCCCCAAACCCTCAAGTTAATTGGTTACATCAATCATCGGAAGGTCATCATTCTGGTTGATAGTGGAAGCACCCATAATTTTATTCATCACCGCATTGCCCAAGAAACTCATTGCTACATCCATGCTGTCAATAATTTCCAAATCATGATTTCCAATGGTGGTTCCATGAAATGCGGAGGGCATTGTGAAAATGTGTGTCTCCAAATCGGTGACTACCACCTAAAATACCATATGTTTTCTATCGACATGGGTGGTTGTGACATTGTGTTGGGTGTCGACTGGCTAAGAACTTTGGGTCCCATTCTCATGGATTTTAAGACATTAACCATGCAATTCAACCAGGAAGGCCACCAATATAAATTCCAAGGCATCATTGTTGGTTCACCTGAGGTCATTAGTTCCCATCGCATTGAAAAGCTGCTCAAAAAAGGTCATTTTGGTGTCATTGCCCAACTCCATGCCAATCAAGAAACAGAAACACCCCCGGTGCCACATGACCTCCAAGCTCTCCTTTCTAAACATCAAATGGTATTTTCCACTCCCCAAGGCCTCCCTCCTTCCCGCGGTGTTCATGATCATTCCATTCCCCTTGTACCCGGAAGCCTTCCTCCCAATATCCGTCCATATCACCACCCCTTCTCAAAAAAAAATGAAATTGAAAAAATGGTCTAGGAACTCCTTAATGTAGGCGTTATCTGCTCTAGTACGAGCCCTTACTATTCTCCGGTAGTCATGGTCCTGAAGAAAGAATTTTCTTGAAGAATGTGTCTTGACTTTCGTGCCCTCAACAAACTGGCCATTAAAGACAAATTTCCCATTCCAATCATTGATGACCTCTTGGATGAATTGAGTGGCACCCAATTCTTTACTAAACTTGATCTTCGCTCGGGCTATCACCAGATACGTATGAAAGAGGCAGACATTCCCAAGACGGCCTTTCACACTCATGAGGGCCACTATGAGTTTTTGGTCATGCCCTTTGGCTTGTGTAATGCTCCCTCCACCTTCCAAAGCCTCATGAATCATGTCTTTCATCCCTTTCTCCATCATTTTGTCTTAGTTTTCTTTGATGATATCCTCATCTATATCAAAACCTGGACTAACCATCTTACTCATGTGGATCAAGTTCTCTGTCTCCTCTCCCAGCACCAACTTTTCCTAAAACAGTCTAAATGTGATTTTGGTGCTTCAGAAGTAGAATACTTGGGTCATCTGGTTGGCAAGGATGGCATCAGGGTGGATCCAAAAAAGATTGAAGCTATGCAATATTGGCCGCACCCAAAGACTCTCAAAATATTGTGTGGATTTCTGGGCTTAACAGGGTATTATCGCAAGTTTGTTAAGAACTATGGAAATATTGCAACACCTCTCACTGCTCTCCTCAAAAAGAACTCTTTCACTTGGACTCCATCCACTGCTCAAGATTTTCAAACCTTGAAGATGGCCATGTGCACCACTCCAGTTCTGGCCCTTTCTGATTTCACAAAGACCTTTGTGTTGGAATGTGATGCCTCAGGGAAAGGAATCAGCACTGTCCTTATGCAAGAGGGTCGACCTTTGGCCTTCACCAACAAGCAATTGTCTGAAAGGAATCTGGGCAAACCCATTTATGAAAAGGAAATGTTGGTTATTCTGCATGTCGTTGAGTTGTGGCACCCTTATCTCTTGGGGCAATGCTTCCAAATCAAGACCAACCATCAAAGCCTCAAGTACTTTCTGGAACAACGCATTTCCTCCCAGGAGCAACAAAAATGGGTGACTAAGCTCTTTGGTTATGATTATGAGATCATTTACAAGAAGGGCAAAGACAATGTAGTGGCGGATGCACTGTCCCAAAAATATGAATAAGAAGGATCCCTTTTTCTCTTTCCTTCATTGTACCCGATTGGCTCCAAGCTGTGCGACAGGAATGGCTTCAAGACCCCAAAATTTTGCATCTGATCCAGCAATTACAGAGCAAGGATCTGGCTCCCCCAGGGTACTCTTGGCTACAGGATGAGCTTCGATAAAAAGGTCATTTGTATTTAAGTAAACAATCAAAGCTTAAATCCACGGTACTTTCTAAGCTTCATGCTACACCCACAGCAGGGCACTCAAGGTTCACCAAAACATATGACAGAGTCAAACGTTCTTTTTTATGGGATGGTATGAAACAGGACATCCGTAATTTTGTAGTTGAATGTGAGGTGTGTCAATGCAACAAGGGAGAAATAGTCAAATCTCTAGGCACACTACAACCTCTTCCGATTCCACCAGCTATTTGGAAGGATATCTCTATGGACTTCCGGATTACCCAATACAGGGAATAAATCAGTCATAATGGTGGTTGTGGATCGTCTTTCCAAGTATTCTCATTTCTACACTCTTCAACACCCATTTACTGCATCCACGGTGGCTCAACTTTTCATGGACCAGGTCTTCAAGCTTCATGGCATGCCGCACTATATTGTTTATGATCATGACCCAACTTTCACAAGCAATTTTTGGCAATAACTATTTAAGCTCCAGGGCACCCAATTGCATCTCAGCACATCTTATCATCCCCAGACTGATGGTCAAATAGAAGTTGTCAACAAGTGTTTGGAAACATATCTGAGGTGTTTTGCTTCTGAAAAACAACATCAATGGGTTCAATGGCTACCCCTAGTCGAATGGTGGTACAACACTTCCTACCATACATCTACTCGCATGACTCCTTTTGAAGTAGTATATGGACAAAAGCCACCTTTAGTTCTCTCATACTTACCGGGTACCTCGAAGGTCCAGGCGGTTGACCAAACACTTACAGTTCAAGAGGATATTCTTCGTACCCTTAAAGAGAACTTGGTCATGGCACAAAATCGCATGAAGCAACAAGCAGATCAAGGTAGCTCTGAACATCAATTTGCAGAAGGGGATCAGGTGTTTCTGCAACTGCAACCATACAACCAAAATTCCCTCAAGGCCAAGCATTGTCAGAAGCTAGTGCCCAAATTTTATGGTCCTTATACAGTTCTCAAATGTGTGGGACAAATCGCATATCAGTTATCTCTTCCCAGTCAGTCGAAGCTACATCCAGTTTTCCATGTTCCATGCTTAAAGAAGGTGATTGGAACTCGGTGCCAAATCCAAACCAACCTTCCTGAGTTAGTTGAAGAAGGATCCATTTGGCTACAACCAGAAGCAGTTTTGGACCAACGTGAGTGTCACCTGCGTCAGCGAACCATCAAGGAAGTGCTAGTCCAGTGGAAAGATATGAATCCAATAGATGTCGCTTGGGAACCAGCTACCATTTTGCAGCAATTTCCTCATCTCAAGCCTTGAGGACAAGGTTGTTTTTAAGGGGGCAGACATGTTAGGGTCCTAACCCGCACATAGGTAGATTAATATATTCGGATGTAATAAAGGTAAATATTAATAAGGCCTTTCAATAAAATAGAATAAGGTGGATGTAAGAATACCTAATAGAAGCTTCTGCTTCTAGAAGGATCTTCCTCTAGATGCTTCTCTTGATAGACATTTTGTATAAATAAGGGTCGAGGGTATGAAAACCCTAGCTTGGATATTATTTTACCAGAGCGTTGCTCGACTGGAGGTTGACCCCTCGAAGAGGCCTGTGAACATTGCTTTCTGAATCAAAGTGTTATTTCTATTGTTGTTCTTATATCATTTCTGTGTTATTGTGGAGATTATGTTGGATATTTTACTGTTATTCTGCCATTTCTAGCATTTTATTTTTGTTCTGCATATTTTATATATCTGGTATCTTGCACCTCCTCTCCACCGATAAAGGTATGTAGGTCAGGGGGGAGGTGAAAGCAAATGAGGGTTGTCGATCGGGAAAAGGGATAATGTCGTCGGGGAAGATCTGTACGTAATTTATGCACTACAAGACTAATTGTCTTGTCAATTTTCCAACTTTGGTTAAAACATATGCGCCATAAAGAAAAATATTTTCTTTTGAAACCTTTACATTCTCATTTTATTTTTCCTATACTAATCTAAATTATTTTCATCAACTTAGGGTGCATTTTAATGTCCAGACCTTGTTTAATTTTCTCTGAAGGGGAAATTTATCTAACCTATATTCTATCATATGCGTCTAACTAATTAATCTAGCTTAAACAATTGGATTAATTTCTTCCTCTACCTAACTATTTTAGCCAAGATTAAGCAGCATGGCTAAAATTATTCTCTAACCTAACAACATAAATTGAAAATTGTTTGATCATGATTAAACTGTATGATTCAAACAAGGATCTAGGAATGTGGCATTCAAATTTTTCAGTAATTTCACAATTATTTTTCTTTTCATGGGGTTTTTTTGTTTTTGTTTTTTTGCTTTTTTGCTTTTTTTTTCTCCTTTTTTCTTTTCTTTTCTTTCTTTTCTACCCTCTTTTCATTTACATTATTTTTTATCTTTTTATTTTACTTTTGGAAATCATTTACAAAATGTAATATTATTTACAATATAAAATCATTGAAAGAAAAATATTCAATCACCATTTGATACTATGAACTATAGGAATCTAACAGCTTGAAGTCCCGAAGTAACGAAGTAAAATATGGCCATCCATCTCAACCTTTTATTAATTCATAGCCATTGGATTATGCAGTGTAAGGATAGTGTAAGGATCAAATCCAGACTGTTGATTTGGTTCCAGAAATCATGCCAACCATCAGATCAACCCTTTTGAGAGGTAACCACTTCATATAGTTGAAACTTTAGAAGATTGGACGAGAGAGAAAATGCTTGAAGGCTGAAGTACCAAAGGACTAGGTTCTAATCCCCGGTCATGGGTTACGAACACATAAGCCATGAGGCGTTGGGTACATCTCTTAATAAATAACCTTGTGGTTTTGCGCATATGGTAACATGTAAATGGTTTGAAGGAAGTGCCTCTATAGGAATTCAATTTCTGCAATATTTGCAGAGACATGGAATTGAGTTAAATAAATCAATCCATACATGTGATCGACTTATGAAAATCACTCTCACTGGATTAAAATCCTTCACAATAATTTTTGAATAATAATAAAGATTATTGTTAATTTAAAATGAAGAGGTGTGATGGTCCAAACAAAGGGACACGATGCTTTAGAGCTCACAATAGTTGAAAGAATATCTAAATGAGAAATAATGGTGATAAGAAGGTGTCTCTATAGTCCATATCAGAAGATCAAAACAACAACAAAGTCCAAGAATAAGAACTAATTATTCTTATGAAGTGAGGGTGGAAGGGAGGAGCACGGAAGGATTCATATCCTTTAAGTGTAAGTTAAGGGATTTGGTGCTTCCTAGGGTTGGTGCCCTAAATACAAGGGAGTTGGTGCTTCCTAGGGTTGGTTCCCTAAAGAAGGGGATTTGTGTCTCCTAGAGTTGGTTCTCTAAAAAGGATTGGTGTCCTTCACTATTCTTCATATAATCCTTGTAATTTCTATTAACTATATTTATATAATTGATTTTACAAACAATTCTATTGATCTATTGTGGTAATTAACAAAACATAAAAGTAATTGCTAATTGGTAATATTGATTCACGCCGCCCCGCCCCNCCCCCCCCCCCCCCCCCCCCCCCCCCCCCCCTCTTAGTATTCCAACAAATAGGTGCAAAATAACATAGTTATATATAAATATTATTGTCATTAATATTCAATATCTCCATCCATGTATACTAATTAAGAGGATATTTCTTATGAAGTCGAATTTGAGGAGAGATTCATTTTTATGTAACAATCTATGCATCCAACCCCTCTACAAGAGGAATTATTATTCTATGTTGACCACAAAACAAATTCTTCTATATTAGGGACCTTATATTCTTCATGATCCCAAGTTTAAACCAAGAAAACTATATCAATGTCACTGAAGATCCAACTTAGTATAGGCCCTTTTCTCCATGGGAAACCACGACAATTCCAAGAGAGGATATAAAGTGTCCCAAATTGATATTTACTTTTATCTTTTTGGTCTCTATCGCTAATAATATCCTTTAGATTTTGAATGATTTTCCATTTCCCTTCCTTTATGGCTTCTTTCACCTTTTGAACTTCCTTCCTTAATTTCACTTGGTTCTCTGGAATGAGGTATTCATCAATAAATATTCCTGACCCTTTTAAGCTTGAATTTTTGTTGACTATACCATATTTATGGTCATTCGAGCTCACCTTTACTCGGATCAAGCTATATTTATGTTCAATTATTTTTCCCAACCCCTTTGCTTCTATTAGGCAATTGTCTCAATTTGTGATTTGTTTTAGTTATTCCTTGACTATTACGAGGGTGTCATATTTCTACTCGTTTACACCGAAAATCATGAGGTTCAAGGCTCTTTTGTTATGTTCATGGTCTATTTATATGAGCTTGTTCATTTCTTCTTTGATGGGTTTGATATCCAACTTAGGTTTCAAATGATTCACAATCAAATTTCCAATTAGATTTTCTTCTAGCTCTGTAATCTTGTCCCTAATATTAGGATTTTCTTCGACCTCTGCCTCCTAGGTTGATTGTTTCTTTTATTGGAATTTTTTTTCTATTTCTTGTAATCTATCCTCCAATTTCTGCAGCTCACTCTCCAACCCTAAAATTATGTTTTCTATCTTTGTCCCAATCTTGTATTCAAAGGATTTAAATTTATTATCAAGCATTGTTTCCAACTCTATTTTAAGTTTGATTTCTCTTATACTCTACATTTTTTTAATGATTATATATATTCATATAGAATATCTAAGGTTACTTTGTTAGGTCTCCCCTTGATATTTTTTGGTATCTAGGGTGTGTTATCGCTCAGTTTGTAGTTAAGGTCAAGTAGCTTAAAAGTAAAGATCAAACTGGCGTAACAGGAGCTTCCCCACCCACTGTCACCTCAATGGGGGGCTCTTTCTATTCAGGGTGGCTAATCCCAAGGGAGACGTCCCTAGTAATCTAGGGTATTGAAAGGAAAAGGATCAAGAGATTAAGGCTCAAAAGGTAAAAGTAGGTTTTCCCTTTCACAGATTACTGCCAAGAAAGATAGTCAAAGTGAAGGTATTCCACAGAACAGGCACCTATTTGCGAGACAAGGCAAATAAAACTAAAATATGCCACAGTGGTTAGTACTTCATAAATAAATGACTATCCTTATTATATATGAGCACATATAGCAGTAATTATTGATGAAGTCAATGATTGCAAAAAAAAATGCTATGGATTATAATATTACTTCTTCAATAAATACAAAATGATAATAGCATCCAGTGTACAAAATCAATCCTTGGATTATCACAACGCATTAAATATGCTCACATATAATGTTGTTGCATCAAGCCTACTAGGGGTGACGTCATATTTATTCTAGGTTAGTTTTGCTAGACAATGAGGTGGACGTTTTGCTAATTAGGCCAATGAAAATAATCAACACTTCAATATCTATTGTTACATGACTTAGCCACAACGTTCTATATCAAACAAGAGTTCAAAAGAGGCATGATGTCATCATAAAGTTAGGGTTAGTAAGTCGCTAGGGTTAGTTAGGGCTTCAAATTTTGGAAGTTTGAAAGGTTGTTTTAACACAATTGACTCAACGTTGGACTTCTAGACTAGTGCCTTAGGGTAAATGGAGTCAAGGAGCAAGGCTAAAGTCTCGGGAGAATCTAAATATAAGGACTAGAGGGTTAGGCTTTCTAGTGTTGCAATGGCAGGGCCACAAAGTCAAAACCCTAAGGGGAGGAGGCACATTCTGGTGTTGCTTAAGCAAGGCCTCATCCTCCTCCCTCTTTCCTTAAAACTCTTTGGCAAAACGGCTAGCTTCAAAACATAAATCTAGGGCTAAAAACTGTTGTAGGGCCAAGGCTCTTCAAACCCTAAGAGTCAAACCCTAGGTGTAAAATCAATTAGGCCTAGGACGTCTTCTTTCTTCAACTTATGTTAAGAAACTAACTCAGAAAAAGGGGAACTAGTGTAGCAACGGCTAGGCTAGGTTCTCCTTAATCAATGGCTAAACAAGTCTTCTATCATGGGGACATGAAGCAAGGACCTACTTGTGTGCTTGCTACCTAGGGTTTCAATGATTAAGCATAATAATAACAATGTAACCATAAATGTAAGATATTTAACCTACAACCATTCAATCACGAAGTTTTGCATGAGAAATACACTTACAAATCAATGAAGAGCTTATCAAACCCTAGTTTTAAACCTTCCAAATGATAGAAAACACCATAAATATGCCAAAGATTATCCTCCACAAGTGTAGCACCTCAACTCCAAGAGCCAAATACAAAGACAAAAGACTAAAAGTGTTTCTCTCACAAGAGAGTGAGTTGTGTTATGTTTTAAAATGAGGCTCAACGTCCTCTATTTATACCAATATTATGACCTTTAATTACAAAAATAGGTCATTAAAACAGCCGACAAGGCTAACTAACAATAGTTACATTATTTGTCACATTAAATGCTAAAATGTCATAATTATGAGCTAAAAG
>ML788989.1:143938-185006 GCA_009831015.1 Picea engelmannii
CCTTGGCCATGCAACCAAAGGTCACTGCCCTGGCGTGGTGACCAGATAGTGGCAATGTCATACTGTTGGATACCTATGAACATAATGGGTCGGCTCGTGATGAGACCTCCCATCCTCCTGGTTAGGTCTTGTTTTATTATTTTTCTTAGGGTCCCTTTTGTTTCTTATCAAGAGGCTTTTTATTGCCTTCTCAGGGATCCCTTGGGCGAAGCATCTCTAGGTTTTATTTCCTATGGATTTTATCTTTTACCAGCTTCTTTTACCCCCTAGGCCTTTATCCCCTTCTTCCCACAAGACAAAGTGTAACCCTCAAAGGACATCCTAATGGACGGACTAGGGGAATGGGATAGATGTGCGGGGTATAAGATGTAAAATGATAAAAAAATGGTGGGAGCGGATGATGGCTCTGCAAATCCCCCTTGGTGGCTAACCAAAACCCATGAATATCAACTTGCTAAGTCACCCCATCAATCACCCCGACAATGGTCAAGTGGATTAGTGTAAGATCCAAGCAGTCATCAGAAATGAAAGGAACCTAATGCATATATAAGAGGGTTATAATGATCAAATATGACACATACCATGATACCTTGGACCAATTACCTCATGGAGCAAGAGTCCTATCCGATGCAAGTCCAAGCCGGTGGTGATGGAAGTTGTTGCTGCTGACAGGACAAATCTGGCGAAGAAGAAGAAAGATGGGCCCTCCAGGGCCATGCTCAGGTCAATACTGCTCTCGGTACTCCATGTCTATGACCTGTGGGCCTCGAGACATGATCTCCTAGTTATCCCTAGATATCGGGGATAACAGGGTGAATTACTCATATTTTATTAAAAATCAAAGGAAATAAATAAGAACTATAGGAGGAACTTGTGTACCTGGTTCACCATGTAGAAAAATTTATTCACTTGAAGAATATATACCATCAAATCACCTCAGGGTTCCATTCCTAAGATTTCCAGTTCACCATAGGTTTTAAAGGATTCAATGTTTGCAACAAAAGTTTGAGTCAATTCACATAAGAAACAATGTCTAGAAGTTCAACATTCACCCATTGATCATTTCAATACTATTCACATGAAGTTCACCATGCACCTATATGCGATGAAAAGTATTCACAAGAAGTTCATTAGGCATCTATGTGCGATAAAAAATATTCCCACAACCATAATTCATGTGACACACATATAAAATAAGAAGAAAATATATAAATTCAAAAATATTGCAATTAGAACTAACAAAAGCACAAAATAAAAAGGAAAAAATTAAACTTTATACTATTGAGATACATATTATTCAATAACACACATTCCATTCATTAATGGCAAATACATATGTATGTGCATGAATTCAAATATCAATATGAATCCACACACACGTGCACACATCAATGGAGAATGCAAATAACATGCATTCAATTCATCAATGACAAATACACATGTATATGCATGTACAAAAATTCATATGTGTTACATATCCATCAATAAATATACACATTGTAAATACAAATAACATGCATTCAATTCATCATTGAAATATACACATTATATGCATGCACATGAATTCATATATGCCCATCCATATCCATGAATACACATACATATATAGAAAATACAAATAACATGTGTTCAATTCATCAATTATAAATACACATGTATATACATGTACATAAATTTATATATTTATACATTCATAAATGTCAATATGTAAATTGAGAATGAAAAATAAATATATATATATCATATATTTTAAAATAAAAAATAAATTTTAAAAATAAACTCTTATATTTAAAATATAAAATAACATGCATTTATATGCATATATTCATCAACACATACACATATATACATACATACTCATACATATTAATGAAAAATAGCATATATCCAATAACATGCATCTAAATCATCAACAAATACTACAACAAACATACACATGAGTGGAAAATACAAATAGTATGTATCCACTCACATGCACCCAATTCATCAATTATAAATGCACATCTCTATGCATAGAGAAGTATAAATGCACATGTCTATGCATAGACCATGTATATGTATACATATATTTCAATGTAAATATGTATAGAGAGGGAGAAAAATAAATAGATAGATATATGTGCATGGTATAAGTAAAACAAAATTGAAATTTAAAAATTAATTTATTAATATTTAAAGTATATAATAAAATATATTCATAGACATATTTATCAATATATTATTATCCATACACAAAACATTAATAGAAAATGCAAATGACATCTATCCTATAACATGAATTCAACTCATCTATGAAAAATACAACACACAAAATAATACCAAATACAAATAACATGTATCCAATAACATGCATTCAATTCATCAATAACAAATACACATGTGTGATACCATAAATTTATATACATATCTATCAATCTATATACATGAATTCAACTCATCTTTGATAATATATTATTATCAATATAATAATATATTGATAAAATATATTCATAGACATATTTATCAATATATTATTATCCATACACAAAACATTAATAGAAAATGCAATCTATATACATGAATTCAACTCATCTTTGATAATATATTATTATCAATATAATAATATATTGATAAAATATATTCATAGACATATTTATCAATATATTATTATCCATACACAAAACATTAATAGAAAATGCAAATGACATCTATCCTATAACATGAATTCAACTCATCTATGAAAAATACAACACACAAAATAATACCAAATACAAATAACATGTATCCAATAACATGCATTCAATTCATCAATAACAAATACACATGTGTGATACCATAAATTTATATACATATCTATCAATCTATATACATGAATTCAACTCATCTATGAAAGATACAACACACAAAATAATACCAAATACAAATAGCATGTATCCAATAACATGCATTCAATTCATCAGTTCATCAATAACAAATACACATGTGTGATACCATAAATTTATATACATATCTACAATCTATATATGTATAGAGAGAGAGTTATGTACGACATATAGAGAAAGTTGTGGAGGAAATATATCTTAAGAGAAAAAAGAATGCATAGCATAGCTAATTAATTAAGATAGTAGATTAAGATGCAAGTTCAATATTATTTCCCTTTGAATTACTTAATTCTTGAAATTATCAAATCCAATAATAGTAACATTGTTGATACACTTTTCTCATCTATACTAATGGATTTTAATTAACTACAAATCAACTCATCAAAATGAAAATATCTTATTTATCATATTAACAAAATTTTCAAAATTTTATTAGTTTAATCAATTTATCAAAATGCAAATACTCTACAAACCAACAAAATTAAATTATTCTTTTTATTATTTCCAACAAAGTAAAGACAGATTGTAAGTTAGAAAGTAGTAACTTCTAAAAACTAATTTGTTAATAATCAGTCAATTAATCATCTATTAATAATCTTGACAACTATAACATTGCATAAGATTATCTAATAGAAATATTGGTTTGATGAAAATATTGTTCCTGAATCAATATTTGAATTGTTGAATTAACAATGTTTATAAAATTTAGTACTTGTAAATAAGTTACTAGACTTTCTTAATCAATTTATATGAAGCAAAACTAATTCTACCAAATTCTCATTTAAAAAAAATGTATTTAATTTACAAGCACAAAATTTAGGCAATGATATTGCAAAATTGAAAAATTAAAATTCTAAATAATACTTATATAACATTTTGGGAATTCACATTTGCAAGGTTATCCAATGCTTAAGTTAGCTTTCAAGTAACCAATGCTTCACAATTAAATGGGTTTCCATTATTATCTTGAATAATCGCAAACTATGCTTTATGGGGCATGAGGGAAAATGATGGTCTACCAAGTGGTGGTCTATTGGTAAATTGGAATCTTACTACCACAATACTTAGGTTACAAACCTAATAGACATGTCCCGTCTAAGAAAAGATCATGGTAAATTGAAAAAAAGAATAACAGTGATCCAATTTTTGTACATGTTGTACAAGATATGGAGTTTCACAATGTTTCACAATCCCTTAATCTTAATATTGAACATTTCATTAAAAAACAAATAGGAAGGGTAAATAGGAGTTTAAGATTTTCATTCACGAGATTTATGAATCTCAAAACTTTCATTTCATGCATTTATCTAGTTAATTTTTTATGAATAATATGGAAAATGTTCCCACCTCCCAAATCTTCAAAAATGTGATTTATGTCATTATAATTCAAGAATCATACTAAGGTCATATTCCCAAGACTAGGCCTGCAGGGGTGTAGATCAATTGGCAAGTGTTGTGTAAATGGAAGGAAATGTAAAAAAGAAGTCTCAAGTTTGATTCTCACCTCGATTTACCCGTGCCCCATGCTTGTGGGTTGTGTGGACGCACATGTAGATTATAAAAGTAGCATATGGGAATCGACCCCATCACATAAGTACGAGAACCGCGAATTATCGATTCCACCAATCACAAAAAAATTATTCCCAGAACTATAAACTAAATCCACCAAAACACATAAACATTTCATAAAAAAAAATTAATATTTTACATTAACTACATTTCTAATATAATATCACACACATTTAAACAAGGAAAAAAATATTATATTATGATGAAGCAAGTAAAAACCCAATGGCACCCACATTGTAATTGGTGACCTTTTTTACCTCAAGATCTCTACCAATGGTTTTAAGCATACCTCAAAGTATAATAATCAACCTAAGCTATAGCTTTTTATGTACACACATGAAAATGAGAGTAACAAGATAAAATTCCAACAACCTATCTATTTAAAAAAAAAAGGTTATGTCAAAATATTTACAAGATAACTTTCTCATTTTACTAATATGGAACTCACTACTTTAACGTACCATTAATAGGGTCATCATTCAATGTCACAGATGGTGCCATGCCAGACAACCCACCAAGGTTTAATTTGCACAAAGGTGAAAATCTAGGGCCAACTGTAAGTCCCAAGATTTTGAGGAAGAGTGCCTTCCTCGTGGCCACTAAAACAACCAATGTGGTTTTGTTCGAGAACTTTATATACTTAACAAACTCATGGGTGTTTTTTTTAGGAATATTAATTAAGGTAGAGACTTAAAATATTTGTTCCCATTTATATAGCTAAAATTAGGAATATTAATTAAGGTAGAGACTTAAAATATTTGTTAGCTTTTTTAGCTATAGCTTTTTATGTACACACATGAAAATGAGAGTAACAAGATAAAATTCCAACAACCAGTGTATAAAAAAAAGAGGTTATATCAAAATATTTATAAGATCACTTTCTCATTTTACTAATATGGAACTCACTACTTTACTGTACCTTTATTAGGGTCATCATTCAATGTATAAAAAAAAATAAGTTATGTCAAAATATTTACAAGATCACTTTCTCATTTTACTAATATGGAACTCACTACTTTACCGTACCATTAATAGGGTCATCATTCAATGTTACAGATGGTGCCGTGTCAGACAATCCACCAAGGTTTAATTTGTACAAAGCTGAAAATCTAGGGCCAACTGTAACTCCCAAGATTTTGAAAAAGAGTGCATCCTCCCCGTGGCCACTAAAGCAACCAATGTGTTTTTATTCAAGAACTTTATATACTTAACAAACTTATGGGTGTGTTTTTTTAGGAATATTAATTAAATTAGAGACTTAAAATATTTGTTGATTATTTGGGTTGGTTGTTATTGATGTCAATCCTTAGAAAGTTTGATAAAAAAAAATCGGTACCAAAAAGTTTTGGATAATGGATCCAAGTTTGTTTGATGGATAATGGTATGAGTTTTTATATATTTGCACGTAATATTTTTCTAGATGGATAGTACATGTCATGCCATTTTCGTTGTTATGTGGAATGTCGCATAACTCCTCACGGTTAGAGAGTTATGCCCATGTGAAGTTGGAGAAATTTTTGGGTAATGGACCCAAGTTTGTTTGATGGATAATGATATGAGTTTTGATATATTTGCAAGTAAGAATATTCTAGATGGATAGTACATGTCATGTCATTTTTCAGTGGTATGTGGAACGTCACATAACTCCTCATGGTTACAGAGTTATGGTCATGTGAAATTGGAGAACCCTCATGAATCATCTAGAAGACCCAAAAGGCCAAAGTAGTCAAAGTGGTTTAAGAAATTTTGGAAGGTAAATAATAAAGTGAAGTGATAAGTGTACTATAATTCAAAGTGAATACAAAAGAAATTATTTAAATAATAAAGTTAATGGAGAAATTACCAAGTGGACAAGTGATTAGAAGTGGGTTAACCCTAAAATAAGGAAAGTGGGTTAAGATGGTTAAAAGGTAACTCTTTGAGGAATCTACATGAAAGTATAAATAAGAGGCAAGGATCTCTCATTTTAATCACACTTGAGCATGTTGAATATCTATAGGTGACTGAGGTAACCAAAGGATATCTAAGCCAAATTTCAGAGGGAAGGTGAAGTAAAGAAGGCTGAAATTCAAGAGAGGATAAATTCTTTTGATGATGTTTTCTAAGATATGTTATTTACAAGTCATCTTACAATTTTCACAATAAAAAAATTTCTAGAATGATTCAGACCGTGAAATTAGGAGTCCATTGAGGAAACATGTCCAAGTAGTTGTGATACAAATTTCAGCTTGTGGGTCATTTTATTTTTGGAGTTACATGCCGTGGAAAATAGGGTTTGTGGCTAGTCCTGAAACTAGTCTAAAACAGGTGTTTCAGGTAAAAATGTCATAACTTATTCATAACAAATCCAAATTCAGTAAGACAAAATGTATTGGTTAGAGTACGGTATGTAGTATTCTGTGTACAATTTTCAGATCCATACAACAAACATTATGTGTGGGAAACGCTCTACAATTTCGATCTCTAGAATAAGCCATAATTCAACAAGGTTTGTGATCTTATACACCAGGTCTATTACAGAGTTACAAATCATATTTGGATGATGAAATTGATGAGGGAATTTGGTTGAGGTACATGTTGGGTACATGGTTGAGACAAATAGTTGATGAGTTGGCACATACATGAGGTGTATAGTTGATGATGTTGGTACATCTTGATGAGTCATAGTTGATGAGTAATTGATACATGATTGGTACATACTTGGTACATGGCTGGGGGCACTTGTTAGTAGTATTGTTGACACATGGTTTATGGATGATGTAGCATACTTGTATTAGTATATTATTAGAAGCACATATTGATATTGGTGATGATTATGAGTTGTTGTGTTGTGTTTGGTTGATTCATATCTTTGAGAGTTGTCTTGGTGATTGATCTTGGTAGATAGATCTGATTTGGTTGATAAGATTGATGAGACATGTTGTTGTGATAGGTTGTTTGGACAGGTTGTTGTGACGTGTTATTTGTACATGTTTGGTACATGGTTGATGCACTTGTTCATGGTACAGGTTGAGGTACAAGTTGGTGCATGGTTGATGCACTTGTTTATGGTACAGGTTGATTATAGGTTGTTTGGTACAGGTTGGTGCATGGGTGATGCACTTGTTTATGGTACAGGTTGAGGTACAGGTTGATGCATGGTTGATGCATGGTTCAGGTTATTGGTACATGTTGTTTGGTGCAAGTTGATTGGTATAGGTTTACATCAGTATATCTCACAGTGATAGTGTGATAGTGGTTCCATCATTCTACTTCTACGTCAGGGCGGTTGGACGGGGCAAGGATAGGTGGTTGTACCCACCTTCCAATTGTAGCCAGAGAACATAGGGGGTCGTAGCCTCCTTCTAGTTATAGCCAAAAAAATGGGGATTTGGAGCTTCCCTCAGTTTGTAGCCTGAAAAATTAGGGGTTTGGAGCCTCCTTCCAGTTACAACTGGAAAACAAAGGAAGTTGGTGCTTCCAATGAATGTAATTCTTAAAGACATATAAGAAAAATCATTATGTGGTTTTCTCTTGCTTTGGGTTTCCACGTAAAAATACGGGTATACTGTGTATGTGTATGATTGCTCATTTTTTCATTGTTTATTTACTATGCAACAATTGGATGATAATGCTACATTGATATAACACTTTCATATTATGGTTAAAAAGGATTGAATTTCTCTATTACTAATTCACTACCCCTCTCAGTAATCCAATAATTGGTATTAGAGCAAGTTCCTCCAGGAAACAGTTTAACCACTAGAAGGAGATTATGGATTAGTATGATAATGGAGTACCTTTGTTTAATGGTCAGAATGGTTTAAAGTGTGAAATGTGGAGCATAAGGACGAAAGTATTTTTACAGGCACAAGGACATTATATTTGGCTATTAGTCATTACAAGATATGATAGTTCAAAAAGGACAAAGACTGCAACCAAGAAGGAATTGAAGAAGAATAACAAAATAGCAATGGATTTCATCTAGGAAGGATTACCTAATCTGATAAGAGAAAAGGTTGGTAAATGTTCATCAGCCAAAGAAATTTGGGATAAGTTACATGACATATATTCTTCACCCATCACAGATTCAGAAAATGTCAAAGAAGATGTAGGTATAGATCAAGAAGAAATATGTTCACCATGTCAAACAGATTCGGAAGATAACGAGTACATAAGCAACAAAGGTATGTTGTTTTGTTTTAATTGTGAAAAACACGGACATCTTGAAATAGAATGCCATGAAGGAAATGAGACAAAAAAACAAATTGAAAAAGAAGACAATTATGAGGCAGAATTGATTAGTACTTTAGAGAAACTAAGAGAAGAAAACAAGTCACTCAAGAAAGAATTGATGAAACAAAAGGAAAGTGTTCACATTTTTTAAGAAGCCCAACAGGTCTTCGAGAACTTAAGAACTCAGCTATAAGAAGCCAAAAAGATCGAAAATAATCTTGAATATCAAAAGTAGTGTTTGGAAGCCAACATAGCAGCACAGAAGGAAGAAGAAGAAATGAGAGAGAAGATATTGACAGATCATCTTAAGGAAAGAACTAATGATCTAAACTAGCTTGAGTCAAAGTTTGGTCAAGAAGAGAAAATACTTGAAGAAGAAATAATCACATTAAAAATTCAGCTTGAAGAAACAAAGGGAACAGAATAAGTCATGAAGTATCAGATATTAAAGAAAGAAGAAGAGGTTGAGAAGCTTGAAGAAGAAGTTGTCACATTGAGAACTAAAATCGTCAAGCTCAAAAAGAACATTGAAGAGACAAAAATATCCACATCAATTACAGATAATGAAGAGAAACACTCTAGGTTGCTAGAAAAGAAGAATGAAGAAAATAGAAAGAGTTATGTAGAAGTACTCAAAGGAAGGAATCATGGTCAACCAGAATCTAAGAAAACTATTGAAGATACATCTTCAAGAAGACCATCTATGTTCAAGACACAAAGAAGCTTCAATCACGATCATGATCAGTCAAGGAAAAAATTCAGAAGGACTACACCACAAAGAATATCATTCACTCCCAGGTATGCAAATTTATTTTATGGTCATTATTTTTATTGTACTAATTTTGGACATAAGGTTGCAGATTGCAGGAATTATAAAAGAAATGTTCAAGAAAGAAGTGCCTATGTGGTCGCACGTAACGTTGAGTATTACAAATGTCATAACTATGGACACATAGCCAGTGATTGTAGAATCATGATCGATACTTACATGAAAGAGAACATTGATATCAGATATAAGAAAGTATGGATAAGAAAACAAGAAGAATAGGTGAACAAATATCGGGTACCATAGATCGCAAGATTGGCAATAAAACGAGATGAAGAAAATTCTATAAAGAAAAAGAAATGTCAGATACAAAAAGGTTTGGAAAATAAATGAAAGAAAGGAAAGACATGTAAATAAGGAACAGGTTCAAGAGATTGTACTTTTAGGCATTGTAGTGAAAGATGAATCCACAGACGGAAAGAAAGAAGTCAGAGCTCAGAGAGATAATGAATCTACCAATGAAGATGATGATGAATACACATTAGAGCAGTAATTGTTCTGAGCCATTTGGCTTAGAGACTCCCAGGTAATATGAATATTATACAAGGGGATTCTATGCGATATCTATGACAGACCAAAGAACCATCCTTCAAGCAGTTTGTAGAGTTTGAGAAGATAGATTTAAAGCAGTCAGTTAGCAAAAGTACAGTTGGATATATTAATCAAGACTTCATGATAGTATAGTGATAAATGCGTCAGCATTATGGACAATTGCGCAAGTAGAGTCTTGGAAAGTATGGACAAAGATGGATTCGTAAGAACACTTAGCAGGTTTGGAAAGATATATGACAATGGATGAGAGCATGGATTCATAGATTGGTTCAGAGAGTGGTTCAGAGACAGGAACATTATCATAATGGATGATAAGTACATAGGAAATGACTCGAACAATGCTAATGGATTCCAAATTGACAGATATTTTTTGGACACATGCAGTGCATACTGCAGTTCACATTCAAAACAGAGTAATGCTTAGAAACAACAATGACAAAACTCCCTATGAACTATGGAAAGGAAGCATAGACAACAACCTATACATCAAGGTAACTCAAGGTAGTATTTTATTAATTGAAATTTATGTTGATGATATTGTTTTGGAAGTACTAATGACAGGTTAAGCCAAAAATTTGCAAAGGATATGCAAAATGAATTTGAAATCTCATTACTTTGAGAACTATTCTTATTTTTGGGTCTTTAGATATGTCAAAGAAACCAAGGAATTTTTATTTCTCAAACTAATTATATCAGAGAAATGTTAAAGAGGTTAGGAATGGAAAATTGTAAACTAGTTACCACTCCTATGCAAACTAGTTGAAAGTTGAGCAAAGATGATGATTCAAAGACTACAGACCAGAGGAAATACAGGTCAATGATTGGTATCTTACTATATGTGACAACATCCAGACCAGATGTAATGCGGGCAGTTGGACAGGTGGCATGATTTCAAGCAGCACCAAAGGAATCACATGTATTAGCAGTGAAGAGAATTTTTAGATATCTCAAAGGAACAGAAGAGTTTGGATTTTGGTATCCAAAAGGAAAGGATATATCACTTATTTCCTACACAGATGCAGATTGGGCAGGTTGCATTGATGACCCATGAAACACTAGTGGAACAACGTTCTACTTAGATGAGTGTTTAGTATCATGGTCAAGCAAGAAGCAATCATCAATATCCGTATCTACAGTTGAGGCAGTGTATATTGCAGCAACAACATGTTGTACATAGATTCTATGGATGAAACAAACTCTAACATATATATAGGTTGAGTATGATGATCCCATTCCAATCTATTGTGATAATACAAGAATCATCAATATCTCAAAGAACTCGGTGATGCACTCCAAGACGAAGCACATTCCAATAAAGTATCACTTTCTATGGAAACAAATTGCAGAGAACAACATTAGAGTTGAATATGTGGGAACAAAAGAACAAGTGGCATACATCTTTACAAAACTGCTTCCAAGAGAAACCTTTCAGTATCTTCGCCAGAGACTCGGAGTAATTTCTACTCCAAAATGAATTCTTTTGAACGCTTATATTATATGTCTTAGATATACACAAGGAAGCATCATAAAGAGGACAGTTCAGGTTGGGAGATCAGTTTCAGGAAGAGTTCATTAAGAGGGAGTACCCCCACGGACAGCTCAGTTAGGGGGAGTAGCCCCAGATGGAAAGATACATTTTCCATTGATGAAAAAGTGGGGGAAATTTATCAAATATAGGATGATCCAGGTGGATATCGATGGCCACCCACCTTTTCCGACTAGCTCAAAATAGTTTTCTAACAATTTTGGCAATTTACTATTTTTAGCAGGTTTTAACTTCCAGGGCCATTTTGAGGGCCTAAATGAAGGTTTTTCGAGATTGAGGTACTCAATGATATTTGAAAGAATGATTGAGCCCCCAAAATGAATCTCCTCGACGATACCTTTCCAACGAGCTATCATACGCCTAAAATGGAGATCATATGCAAAAGTTACGACCCCGAGAAGTTGATGTACTAACTTACCCAAACGAGGCCTACGTGACTTTTGGCACTTCATCTCCTAGGGTTAGTTTTTTGGATGTCTAGAGTTTTTGGCATTCCTGTTTATTGTAATAAGGCCTCCAGAGCCTCATTGTAATCATCTTCTTGCGAATGCGAGTAGCCGTCAAATCTCTTCTCATAGATAAGCTGACACCATTCTAGCGAGTCTTTCACTCTGTATTTTTACAGTCTCTGTGCATTTCTTTCATTAATAGAAATCGTGTATTACTGTATCTCTGTGTTTATGGTTGTATCTATGATATATTTCTATTATAATTATTGTATATACGCGATATCTCTGTGCATTTCTTTATTATATCTCCACTCTCATTTCGTGCCAAAAATAATCTGGATCAGTGGTATCAGAGCAGGCTGCTCTTGATCATTTTTTTCAGTGCATGTCCCCGATGAGGTCCGAGTATAGCAAGTTGGGTCTCGATCTTGTCTCTCTTGAATACAATCACTCTTGCACACCCAAGAAACCCTCAATGGCGGAAGAAAAGAAAAACAACGGAGCAGACGATCCTATCAATCTGTTGCTTGAGCAAGCTCTCACGTGACAGAGGGACGAAATGATGGAGAATTTTTCCCACATCCTTAAACACCTGCCGATAGCATCAGGCGCATCTTCATCAAGCGACCACTTTGGAGGCACCTCGCCTTTCAAGGTACAAGTTAATTTTGATATTCCCATATTTGAAGGACAGATAAATGCAGAAGCCCTATAAAAATGGTTAACTCTGCTAGAAGGTTATTTCTCTGTTCAGAATTTTTTTGACAAAGAAAAGATCACCTTCGCACTCCTTAAAGCTCTCCCTCATGTCAAACATTGGTGGGAAACTTATTGGGAGAATAGTTCCACATAAGAGTTTGAAATATATGGGGTTGATCCCACTTGGGATTTTTTTGTGGATGTGGTAAAGGAACAGTATTACCCTGTTGGAAACTATGAGGACCAGTACATGAGATGGACCACACTGTGGCAAGAGAGGGGCCAACCAGTTCTGGAGTTCACCAATACCTTCCATAACTTGCGTACCAAGACGGGTATCAAAGACTCTGAGCGACATTTGGTTCTGAAATACCGTAGGGCTCTACACAGATACATCCAGACTCAAATAGATTTTCTGGACATCTCATCACTCGGTGCTTCTTATCGATATGTTGTTAAAGTCAAGCAGAAATTTAAACACCAGAACAAACGGGATTTTGGATCTGTAAATCTTCTACAACCAAAGTATGAAAAAGATAGTCATAACAAACAGTCTCTCGAAAACTAGTCCAAGACACAGGAAAAGAAGGGTCACGGGAAGACAAAGAAGGAAACTGAAAAATGGTGTGATTTCCACAAAATCCCCTGGCACAACACCGATGAATTTTGCTCAAAATAGTCATTGGTGGCCGAGATCAAAGACAAGGAGCTGAACCCTGATTCAGAATCAGATTATGAAAATACTGGTAAAGGATAGATCATTGACGCAGACCCCACTGCTATTGTCGCAACCGCAACAATTCAACTAGGAGAAACAACAGATCCCGAAGAAGGGGAGTGTCTTTTTCATTCACAGATGTGGGTGAAGGGGACCCCGCTGCATTTTATTTTTGATAGCGGAAGCCAGAAGAACCCCATCTTAGTAGAGGTCGTCAAACAATTGGGATTGTCGACAACACCACACCCGCAGCCATACAACATCAGGTGGCTTCGCCAAGGATGAGATCTCTGTGTCAGCCAGCAATGTCGATTGTCATATGGCATCCATCCCTTCAAGGATGAGGTATTGTGTGATGTTTCCCCACTGTATGTCTATGATGTTCTCTTGGGCCAACCATATATGTGGAAGCGCCATGTTGTTTATGAGTCTCGACCCCGTAGTGTCATTGTTACTTTGGGAGTTCATCTCTACAGAATACCAGAGGTAGTTCCAACTATTGTTCCACTTAAAAAGTGTCGCAAGGTAGTATCTCACACTGAAAAATTTAGCTTTTTCACAATCTGTTCAAAAGGAGAACAAAAGGACACTGCAACCACTACAGCCTCTCCCCAAGCACCTTCTATCCAACAGAAGCAGGTCGACAAGGCTGCAACAAAGCACAAAGATTAATTCTTCACACTATCCTCTCATGTATCTCGACTTGTTGAACAACCTCAACCTCAACAGGTTCTTGACATACTTCCACAAACTAAGCAGCGCGATGTCTCCAACAATACAAGAAGCTCACCAAGATGCAGATCCAGCAAACGCTTTTCCCTCTCCCCCGGGAACTCAACGCAATGGAGACCATTTCTTCCTAAGGAGGGAGGATTTATCCAGGTGGATATCAGTGGCCACCCACCTTTTCTGACTGACTCAAAACAGTTTTCTGACAATTTTGGCAATTTACTATTTTTAGCAGGTTTTAACTTTCGGGGCCATTTTGAGGGCCTAAATGAAGGTTTTTTGAGGTTCTCAATGATAATCAAGGCATGGTTGAGTCCCCAAAATTAATCTCCTCGATGATACCTTTCCAACGATCTATCATACGCCTAAAACGGAGATCGTATGCAAAAGTTATGACCCCGGGAAGTTGATGTACTAACTTACCCAAATGGAGCCCACATGACTTTTGGCGCTTCATCTCCTAGGGTTAGGTTTTTGGATGTCTAGAGTTTTTTTCATTCCTATTTATTGTAAAAAGGCCTCTAGAGCCTCATTGTAATCATCTTCTTGTGAATGCGAGTAACTGTCACATCTCTTCTCAGAGATAAGCTACCACCATTCTAGCGGGTCTTTCACTCTGTATTTTTACAGTCTTTGTACATTTCTTTCATTAATAGAAATCATGTATTACTGTATCTCTGTGTTTATGGTTGCATCTCTGATATATTTTTGTTATAATTATTTGATATACACGATATCTCTATGCATTTCTTTATTATATCTCCGCTCTCATTCCGTGCCAACAATAATCTGGATCACAGGCTTAGAGAAAGAGCACAGAAGGATGGTTCCAGGGGGAGCAATGGTCACAGGGGGAGAATGAGTGATATGACTTTAGTATTGCATCATATTTTTGTCATCAATGTTAAAGGGGGAGATTGTTGATTATTTGGGTTGGTTGTCATTGATGTCAACCCTTGAAGAAAGTTTGGTAGCAAATTTCGGTAGCACAAAGGTTTGAGTAATGGACCCAAGTTTGTTTGATGTATAATTGTATGAGTTTTTATATATTTGCAAGTAAAACTATCCAGATGGATAGTACATGTCATTCTATTTCCATTGGTATGTGGAACGTCACATAAGTCCTCACGGTTAGAGAGTTATGGCCATGTGAAGTTGGAGAAATGTTTAGGTAATGGACCCAAGTTTGTTTGATGGATAATAGTATGAGTTTTGATATATTTGAAAATAATAATATTCTATATAGATATTACATGTCATTCCATTTCTATTGGTATGTGGAACGTCACATAACTCATCATGGTTAGAGAGTTATGGCCATGTGAAGTTGGAGAACCCTTATGAGTCATCTAGAAGCCCCAAAAGGTCAAAGTAGTCAAAGAGGTTTAAGAGATTTTAGAAGGTAAATAATAAAGTGAAGTGATGAGTGTGCTATAAGTCAAATTGAATACAAAATAAATTATTTAAATAATAAAGTTAATGGAGAAATTACTAAGTGGACAAGTGGTTAGAAGTGGGTTAAACCTAAAATAAGGAAAGTGGGTTAAGATGGTTAAAAGGTAACCCTTTGAGGAAGCTACATGAAAGTATAAATAAGAGGCAAGGACCCCTCATTTTAATCACACTTGAGCATATTGAATATCTACAGGTGACTGAGGTAACCAAAGGATATCTAAGTTGAATTTCAGAGGGAAGGTGAAGTAAAGAAGGTTGAAATTCAAGGGAGGATAAATTCTTTTGATGATGCTTTCTAAGGTATGTTATTTACATGTCATATCACCAATTTCGCAATAAATTTTTTTATAGAATGATTCAAACCATGAAATTGGGAGGCCATTGAGGAAACATATCCAAATAGTTGTGATACAAATTTCATCTTGTGGGTCGTTGTATTTTTGGAGTTACACTCCGTGGAAAATAGGGTTTGTGGCTAGTCCCGAAACTAGTCTAAAACAGGTGTTTCGGGTAAAAATGTCATAACTTTTTCATAACAGATCCAAATTCAGTAAGACCAAATGTGTTGGTTAGAGTACAGTCTGCAGTATTCTATGTACAATTTTTCGATCCATACAACAAATATCCAGTGTGGGGCACGCTCTACAAGTTCATTCTCTAGAATAAGTCAGAATTCAACAAGGTATGTGATCTTATACACCGGGTCTATTACAGAGTTACAAATCAGATTTGGATGATGAAATTGATAAGGGATTTTGGTTGAGGTACATGTTGGGTACATGGTTGAGACAAGTAGTTGATGATTTGGCACATACATGAGGTGTATAGTTGATGACGTTGGTACATCTTGATGAGTCATAGTTGATGAGTAGTTGATACATGATTGGTACATACTTTGTACATGGTTGGAGGCACTTGTTAGTAGTATTGTTGACACATGGTTTATGGATGATGTATCATAATTCTATTGGTATATTATTATAAGAACATATTTATCTTGGTGATGATTATGAGTTATTGTGTTATGCTTGGTTAATGCACATCTTTGAGAGTTGTCTTGGTGATTGATCTTAGTGAGTAGATATGATTTGGTTGATAAGATTGATGATACAGGTTGTTGTGATAGGTTGTTTGGACAGGTTTTTGTGACATGTTATTTTTATAGGTTTGGTACATGGTTGATTCACTTGTTCATGGTACAGGTTGGTGCATGGTTGATGCACTTGTTTATGGTATAGATTGGAGGGGGGTTAAAAATAAAACTAGCAAGATGGATGTTCTTTCTATCTATTCACAGTGGATAGATTCTTTCAAGTAGGTTTTTTGGTACAAGTTGTTGCATGGTTGATGCACTTTTTTATGGTACAAGTTGATTATAGGTTGAGGTATAGGTTGATGCACGTTTGATGCATGGTTCAGGTTATTGGTATAGGTTGTTTGGTGCAGGTTGATTGGTACAAGTTTACAGCAGTATATCTCACAATGATAGTGTGACAGTGGTTCTATCATTCTACTTCTATGTCAAGGCAATTGGACGGGGTAAGGATAGGTGGTTGTAGCCACCTTCCGGTTGTATCTGGAGAACATAGGGGGTCATAGCCTCCTTCTGGTTGTAGCCATAGAATTGGGGAGTTGGAGCTTCTCTCAGGTTGTAGCCTGAGAAATTAGGGGGTTGGAGCCTCCTTCCAGTTGCAATTGGAAAACAAAGGAAGTTGGTGCTTCCAATGAATGTAATTCTTAAAGACATATAAGAAAAAGAATTTTGTGTTTTTATCTCACTTTGGGTTTCCATGCAAAAACATTGGTGTACTGTGTATGTGTATGATTGTTCATTTGTTCATTGTTTATTTACTTTGTAACTATTAGATGATAATGCTACATTGATATAACACTTGCATATTGTGATTAAAAATGATTGAATTGCTCTATTACCGATTCACCCCCCCTCTCAATAATCCAACAGGGTGAAAATCTAGGGCCAACTGTAAGTCCCAATATTTTGAGGAAGAGTGTCTCATCCTCGTGGCCACTTAAGCAACCAATGTGTTTTTATTCGAGAAATTTATATACTTAACAAACTCATGGGTGTTTTTTTTAGGAATATTAATTAAGGTAGAGACTTAAAATATTTGTTCCCATAAGCTTACCAGAATTTGTATGGAGAATTACTTCGATGAAATTAGATTGAACATGAACCTTTTGAACAAGCAAGATGTGGCAATGTCCCTGCCAGATACTAAGGTTTTGATTTGATATATCGATCAATCTATTTAGAGTTCGAGAGAATACATAGAATAGGAAAAATCTCCAAAGGAATTGTGACAACAATTTCAATAGTTGCACCTGCTCCTCTTCAATTGACAACATTTTTTGGAGCTCTTTGCAGCTGAAAATCATATTTTCGTCCAAATTTATATAACCACAATTCACCACACATAACAACTTAATGTTAATACTTTTCATCATGAAAGCATTAGCATGTGGGGATCAACATTAAGACTAGAAACCAGGTGTTTAAAAGTAAGGTAAGGTGGGAAGAACTTCAATCGAAGGAAGCTAGGTTTAGAGTTAGATAGGTCAGGTTTTAGATTCTCTTTGAAACTATGGTATGCTTTTTCTTTAGTCATTGGTCAGCTAACTCCAATCCTTTTATCTCCTTCTTAAATCCTATATTGGAGTGGATTTCCCATGCCTCTTGGATCATCTAAGGAGGTGGAGAAATTCCTTCCTCGAAGATGATTGTATGAACACAAGGTTGGTATCACTAACTTCTTTTGAACACCGGACCTTCTAAAATAACAACTAAGAAAGTTGCGGCAACGGATTGGGACATTATACGTCTTACCTAGTTGGTTCATGCTAGTTCAGACCGACTGACTTCCTTAATCCTTGCAAATCAATAATGGATGTAGGAAACTCAAATGCTATACCTATAAACATTCTCAATAGAAGGGATGATGACAGATTTGATTGCTTCAAGAATTGTAGTTCCTGCATAAAAAAATTAAAAACCAATAAGGCCAATTGAATCAATGGATTTTATTGTGCTAGTCTATAATAAATGGTAACTGACCTAACATAAATCCAATGCAATTTTACACTCACCTTTGGTTGACTTACCACTTAATCCTTGCCATGTGATCGTCCATCCACTACATTGATAACCCAGGTTGTCAGGATGAGTCCCAAAAAGAATCTTTGGAGCATTCTTAACCAAAGGAAGCAAAGGTTTGTTGGTCGGCTTTCCATTTTTCAACAACACCAAAGATTTTCTAACAGCTTCTCTTGCTAACTTCATGTGTGCATGTTATTGCAAAAATGATTGTTACATGGCACAAAAACAGAGCATTGCAAGGCAAGTTCCAAATGAAAGCGATGGAATATTGTAATTAAATGTTTTATTCATGAATTATTATCTCTATCATGGACTAGATTTTGTTAAAGTTTCAGTAGAAAAAATATTGAAAACCAAAATTCAACAGAATACCAGAAGAAACATAACACATGTGGTATGTTATGGTGAAAGATATGGATTTAAAGACAGGTAAAATGTTGGGACATATTTATGAGAAAACCATCCTAGTCAAATATATAAAAACACTAGCCTTAACCCTTCATCATAATAAATTGCCGATAAAAAAAAAACACACTTCACCTTGCTGCCAAGTTGGTTGGCTAGGTTTGGATTGGCCATAGGATGTTCAACGAGTCATGTTATTGCACAATTTGTACTTTTATCAAAGGAAAGGTTAATGGAAATAAAAATTGGCATAACGGAGGCTATCCTATCACTATCACCTCAATAGGATGTCTCTTTCTATTTAGGGTTGATGGCCCAGGAGAGACGTCCCCGGTGACCTGGGGGTTTGAGAAGGAAAGGTTAAGATGTCTATGAAAAACTCCCCTCTCACAAGTCACACTGATCAGAAAGTCTATTGGTTTTAACCAATGAAGTAGTGAAGTATCAAGATGTACCTTCCTAGAACAAAGCAACAATTCGTAAGTACAACTTGTTGTTAGTATTTCATAAAACCACAAACTATATCAATAAAAGCAATGACTGATATATATAGTGAAGTAAACAGAAACTTGTAGCAACAATATTTATAAGACAATGGATTCACTATAAGTGCCTTAAAATGGCTTCAAAATGACCAAGAATAATTACTCATTAACATCAAAATACTAGCATTTGTCAAAAGCAAGTAAGGCAATGCATTAATCAACCTTTTCAATTCATTTTAGATGTTTTTAGTGCTGCAAAAGATGGTTGTAGCTTACTTTATTAACAACACCAACTAAGTTATTATATTAGTCTATTCTAATGTTAGGAGTGGTTAGTAGAGAGCTTAAGGTATAGGTTTTGATAGTGGTTTTGGTCAATCACTCAATAGTAAGTCTTAGATTAGTGCCTTTATGGAAAATGGATTATTTTAGGTAGAAAAAATTTTTGAAGGAAAAGATGATAGTAAGAGAACTAAAGACAAGAGAGCACAATAGTTGAAGTGTTGGAAACCCAAGGCTCCAACTACCAAACCCTAGGGGGGAAATAGCTACTAGGAAGTAGGTAACCCTAGGCCCTAGTAGTTTTCCTCCTTTAGCTCAAGGATGAATTAAATGACGGCTTAGATGAAGCAAAATGTGCTAGGGTGTTGCAATGGCAAGGCCCTTAGCAAAAGCTTCAAGAAAGCCAGCTTCTTAGCAAAATCTAGTAGGTGAAAGCTATTAAGGCAAGGACAATAACATGTTCTTAGCCTCATAGGGTTTTAAGCTAGAAATTTCATAATATTAATGCAAATGCAAGATAAACATAACTATAACCATTCAATGAAGAATAATTGCAGAAATCTTACTTACATTCACCAAGAATCATCTAGCAAATACTCTAGTTAAACACTTCCACCAAGAAAATTGCCAAAATAGTCCAAAACAAACCTCCTTCAAGAAGTGCGCATTAAATTTCAGTCATGTAACCCCAAATAGGGCACAAATTTCGGACCTCACAATTGTGTGAGTGAAATATGATAAAAAAATACAAGGGATTTTTCCCTTATTTATACAGTTACAATGACCAGAATTAGGTCAAAAAAGCCGACATGACCAGTTACATGTAATATCCACTTTTTACATTAAATGACATAATAAAAACCTAAATCAAGAAGAAAAGGTGACGTCATGCCCCTTTAGGGTGATGTTAGGCCTTTTTAGGGCAACGTTGGCCTCTAGGAGAAAAATGTTAGGCCTCTGGATCCAACCACATGTGACACTTGGCACATAACTGCCTCCAAAGTGTCCAAAACGTTGGGTGATTTCATGGGTCACATGGGCGATGTCATGGGTCTTCCAAGGCCTAAATCATAGTGAAAAGGGAAAGACCCCCCTAGGTCTAGACCTGTCAGGATATCTCTAGTAGAAAGTCCTCCTCTATCTCTGGTGCAAACCTTTGATCTGTCTCTACCCCTAGTTGGGGTCTCAACATCCATATGGTGGGATTTTATCCCTATGGAGGTACAAAATAATCATATCCCCATGTGTACCTATCCTCTGAGTGTGTCCCTAAAACAACAACAAGTACACCCTCCATGGGCTCATAAGTCACAGGGATCATACCAATGTCAATCACATCTAATAATCAAGTTATTTAAACATGTGCACAAAACCTTCTTTTCCTAGACAAGTGTTCTAATACGTTATGCTATTCTACAAGCCAGGTTTGGAGGGGATGTTAGGGTGTCCTATTGGGCTAATTCTTATTGGATGTGGGATGTTTCCAGATGAAGACAAATCCATGCCATGTAAGTGGATGAGGTGGTGTAGGGATGTTTGAGCAATGGGTGTAGTGATGACAGGGGAATGTATGGCCTACCCGTGGGTACCTCTGAAGAGGGTGAGTTGCACCTTGTAATGGATGCATTGTTTCCAAGCCCATTCAATGCCTTTTATCTCTTTTATTTTATTTCTTTTTCTTTCAAGAGACTAGTTAGGGGACACTGCCCTGACGTGGTGACTAGTGGTGACAATGTTACCGACAAGAATTTCATGGATATGAGAGGGTTGGCTCGTGATGAGACCCCCTTTCTCTTGGCTATGCCACCAAGAGACACTACCCTGGAGTGGTAACCAGTTGAATGGTAGTGTCATACCACTACATTGCCATGGACCTAATAGGCTAGCTTGTGATGAGACCCCCTATCCTTTAACCAGGTCTTGATTTTATTATTTTAGGGGTCCCTCTGTTTCTTGCTGAGAAGCCTTTTATTTCTTTCTTGGGGATCCCTGGGAGAAGCATATGAAAGTTTTGTTCTTTTGGATTTTATCTTTTGCCAGCTACTTTTACCTCTTGGCCTTTATCCCCTTCTTCCCACAAGGTAAGGCACAACCCTTTGCTAGCTTGGCAAACCCAATGCCCGAACCAATGTATGGGATGGATGACAGGGAAAAAGATGAAAAGTGATAAGTATGGTGGGAACGGACGATGACCTTTCATGAACCCACCCAGTTTCAACTCAAACCCTATGGGAATCCACTTAATAGGGCATCATGCCATTCCCCCCAGGTGTGTACAAGTGGAAAGGAATAAGGTCCAAGCACACGTTAGAAGTAAAAATAATTAAATGCACATATTCAAATGTTTTGAGAATCAGAGTGGCACATACCATGATACTTGGACTCATTACCTCATGGAGCAAGACCCACTGCTGATGAAGGACCAAGCCGATGGGATGGATGTTGTTGCTACTAGAAAGGTGGAGGTGTTGAAGAATAAATATGGGCCTTCCAGGGCCAGGCTCAAGTCAATATGGCTCTTGGTACTCCATGTCTAGGACATGTGTGCCTCAAGACATAATCTCCTTAGTTATCCCTAGGCTAGGGGATAACAAGTCCCATGGTGAATTTTACTCTTAAATTTTTTCAAACTGCATCATTTATTCTTGGCATCGAGATTAAACCACTCTTGACTTGCGAAGTCAAATTGCTAATAAAGTCTGTGAAATTGAAGGGAAACATCACCTGTCGAGCAGATACCAACAGGAAAATTCAGGCATGAATCTCGTAGGTATCTTATTTAATAGGATATCATAGGTATGGAGCATTATTTAATAAGGGATAGGGAAAATTCATAAATTTTATCTAGTATGGTGGGACACAAATGCAATACAATGTCAAACCCTGCACTCACACCATCATATACTGACAAAGAGTAATTAGCACCAAGTGGGCTAGTTATTCTGTCGAGACCTTCGTTTCAGAATATATTCAACAAAGAGACCTTTGTTTCGGGTGTTATCATCTCAACACAAAAAGTTAAGCTATATTCACATAATCCTAATGAATATTTATACTATCCTTCACCAAATTAAATGATAAACTGAGCTCATGATAAAAAAAAACACCTTAGGAATCACTTTAACAATGAGTTTGACAAGTAGTTTTAGCCATCAACCATGCCTTAATCTTACATCAATAAAAAGACTATCTCCTAAGAAAAGAAAAGGAATTATCATGTATACTCATCATTAGCTACCATAGACTATTATCTTATACTTAACCTATTCTCTTCCACTTACTTCACTACTAACTCTATCCAAGAAACATATACTTATCCTTAATTGGTATAGAAGGAAGAGAGATACAGTTTACTCTTTACTAGCCTACTACTCACTTATTAGATATTACTACTCAATATAGAAGGAATCACAGATCATTACCCGAACTGCATAAGCAATCACAGATACTTATCTGAACTGCAAAAGGAATCAATACTTGGAATAACTATAGAAGGACTAGACTATGTATCTTATTCACCCTCCTCTTACCTTATTATTACTTAGTGAACTCCTCACTTGGAATAATAGTATATATACTTCTCCTTAGATCAACAATTACTCTCAAGGGAATACATATAGAAGTGTTAGGCCTGCATGAACTCACAGGTTCAAAACACAAATACAGCACGTGACATGTGCAACAAAACTCTAAGTGAGAACACTTGTATCTTGCACTGTAGAGGAAACAAAAGTTAAAATCCCAGTCTATGTCATCTTAATCGAGTATATTTGGGGTTTCGGACCACAGACAAACTTTAAGTTTAACGTAGAATACAAATCTAAGGTTTGGTAATAATAAGAAATGTCAACAATCAGAGTTGTGTTTCTCATGTTTCTTTATTATATATTCATCAATCTAAGAGATACATAGCATGGCGTGTAGAATAAAACCCTGAAAGGGAATGGCGATGGATAATTACTAATTGTGGTTGCAATTGTAAGAAACCACGAGCCATATGGTCAAAGAGTTAGATGTTGAATATATTGCTCCATAGACACAACAGTTAAGATCCTAGTCTATGTCATCTGCATCCAATGTATTTTGATTCTAGGACCTCGACAAGAAAAATTTTAAGCACCAAATTGATGTCGCAAATGTAAAAAAAAAATCCAATAATTATAACCCTCTAAATAAGAATTATAAATATTCTTCAAAATTACCTAATGTCTCAAATATTTTACATTATTTATGCAAAATTGTGGTAATTTTTCCATAAAATCTATATAGGGGAAAATAGCCAAATGGATAAAATTAACCCCTAAATTTTTTCAGGAGAAACGCCAATTAACCGAATTCGAAATTCAAGAAATAACAAATCAGAGTTACAGGGGCCAAAAGCTTACGCTTGAGAAAATGCTTTAGAACACCAATTAAATTCAAATGCTTTAGAACACCAATTAAATTCAAATTATTTATACATGCATGGTAACAATACTCTTTGCATACCCATGGGCCAAATCAAATACATGCATGGTAACGATACCTTTGCATACCCATTGGCCAAATCAATCATTGTAAAAGCTATTCTAATTAGTGTGTCTCAGGCAAGGAGAAACCTTATTCTAATTTATTTTTCTCTCTTAAGAAATATGTTGTCTTGTAACAAATCATGTGTTGAAATCCCTCCTAGTACTTTGCACTTTTTCAATACATAAAATATATAATATTAGAAAACTAAATACAAAAAAATAAACCTACGTGAACAAGATTTGCAAGAAGTAGCATTGTAAATTTGTTATTAGCAAATAATATATATTTTCATAACATACTTTTACTTCTATTTTTATTGCTTATAAACAAGTGTCACTGTAGTAGTGATGTCCTCTCTAGAAGCTTATAAACAACATAACGTTGACCATAAGAGATGATTATTTATGTCTTCAAACAATGGGCAAGCATATAAATAACCATATGCAAGATTGAAATATTTTATAATATGCAAGGGCGGGTTGAAACTAAGCACACGATACTGAAGATGAATATAAAAAATACCATTTTGAAAATAGGAACTTTGTATCTATGTTGGCATTGACTGTGACGCAGACTATGTGCTACCTTCAGGGCAACCACACACCTTGTGGAGGGAGACTTAATGAAAATTTTGTGCAAAATGGAATCCTCAATGAGCACTTCCTAGAAAAGGAGAGACAATAAGAAGAAAATGCATAACTATCATCTCAATGGTATGACTCATTTTGAACCATTTACAAAAATATTCAAGAATCAAACTGAAGAAACAAATCTAAGAGAATTTCAAAATCTCTTTGTAACATTGGGATATGAATATCTCCTTATCAAGCTCTTCTAGATTTTAAAGGGAAACAGTGAGAAAATTTTAGTACTTCAAGTGTCCACTCTGCTAAAAAGTTGACATTGCATACAAAGGTATAAAGATGATGCTTTAAAGAAACATATTCCTGAGGTCATTAAATTTGCATTGAATACAACACCTAAGGTCACTAAACGCAGGTCTCAATTAACTGAATTTGCATTGAACACAACAATGGAAACAGAGCCATTTGAATTTAGATCCTTGTTTATTTGAATTTGAATCTTTGTGTGTACTCATTAAATAAGGCCCACTATGGTAGTTATATATATATATATATATAACTACCATAGTGGGCCTTATTTAATAAGTGGACTATATATTAGTGTGAACATAATAAATGTAAGAGGGCTTATTAGAAGGTTCCACTTCTAGAAGGTCCCTCCTCTAGAATGTTCTTAGGTGGTTGGTAGCACTATATAAAGGGGTTCAATCAAGGTAATGGGGACTTAAGAAAAAGTATTGTATTTGGAGCATGAATCTCATTAGGAGGTTGTCCCCTCAAAGAGGCAAGTGAACAGGATAGGATCCCTTCCATAATATGATTTATTGTATGGTGTTTCCCTACCCTAAGGGTTTGATAATAATAAAGTGTGGGTTTTATATATTTCTCTCTAGATCTATTGTGGTGTGTTTGTATTCAAATATTTGGTACTTAACATATATAAACTACAACTTCATAACCTCATGTATATCAAACAAACACAATATCTAATGCTTAAACAATGTCAATCAAGATGTCTTGAACTTGCAAGTATGCTTAGCCATGTTTTGAGAAGACTTTCTAAAAAAAAAAAGTGAACCACTCCATATGGGGATAGCAATATATTCATTGGAAAACTCAGACAAGTTGTCAATGCACAAAACGCTTCCAATGAGACCTTAAGTGAAAGGACATGGCTTCTTCACCCCCACTATATGGGACTTTTCAAACCAAGGAATTCACAAAAACAAGAATTGTTAACTTATCAACCCCAGCTAGTCTCTTATACAAAATGAGCAATGGTTGTAATCTATTTCAGGCAACTTTAACTTTAGTCGACTCTTGGTTGCTCTAGTCTGCAAAAATATTTGGTCATGTTAGGCTATCCCAACACTAGCATGTCAAGCATCCCTTCTTCGATAGATTTCATGTTTACCAGGGGTCATCCTCGATGAGCACTAACGAAGTGTGTTAGATACTTTATTAAAGGAACATTCAATAAAGAAATGGACATGAACCCCTTAGACAAATACCTTTAATATATTATATGCACCTGAAGACTTCGATGCATTTCTGAGTGACATCTTCTTCATCTTTTGTCTTCGAACAATGAATATAATCATAATTTCTTCGAACGATGAAGACTATCATAAGGTTCAAAGTGTAGGGGATTAGAAATTACATGAGAAAATTGCTAAAGACAAGGAAATTAAAAAAAATATGATTAATTATTTCGATGATAGAAGTTAATAAAAAAATTAATGCTTTTGTTTGGCCCCATACAATCTAAACAATTGTCATTGACAACTCCATCAACCACGTATAGACAGTATAATATTTCCTTTGTTCCTCGTGTAACAATATTTGTCATATTTGTTGCAGCATGCATAGCACTTGGAAGGTGAACACTTTTCTAGCTCATCGAATGCATAGGTGATACAAGCTCTTAACTATTACAAATGAATATCAATATTGTGTTAATGTATTGATCCATCATTTATTAATCCTAGAAAGGTATTTCGAAATAATGCCATGACTCCATGCCCCAATGACAATTTTTCTAAGACCTCGTTCCCATTTCTTATTTAAAAAACAACCATCTTTTATATTTCCATTGAAAACCGACCCTCCGACGAACAAACAAATGGAATATATCATCTGAACTGCTATATACATTTTCAAAAGAATGTTTTTCTCTACTGGGATACACAACACACTTGATTAATTCAATATTAACATAGCACTTGCAAAAATATTCTTATAAGTGCTCAACTATAGAAATGAATATATATATATATATATATATATACTAGTTGTTATTTCTAAGGGTTGAATGCTTACGCCTTTCTTTTTTATTAGGAGAGTGTATGGATTGTGGTATTTTTCAGTTGGTTGTAGCATTTACTTATTTTCATTTTCTATTTGATTGTTTGAACATTAAATATTGAGTTAGTTGTTATTATGTTATTCTCTTCTTTATTTAATAGGGTTCATTTACTACTTATGACCCTTAATAATAGATGCCCAATAATTTGGACAAATACAAATCCAAGGAACTCAAAATTAGAGAAATAGTTGAATAAGTTCCATAGCAAATTTTGAAGAGTAAATAGTTGAATAAGTTCCATGGCAAGTTTTGAAGAATGACCTTCTTGAATGTAATTAGAGTTAAGTATTATTAGGTACAAATTTATTATCAATATAAGTAGCCACCATCCCATAGAAAAACCTACTGCAACATAGTGTCTGTTATCAGCTTGCCATGGCTACCAATCTATAGAAAACCATTCTACCTCATAGGAGTATAGGAAACACAGTGCATGTTATTAGCTTGGATGGATATCAATCTATAAAAAAACATTCATCCTTATTGGAGTATAGGCATACTGAATAAGAACAGACTTGTCCTTTAGAGAATGCTCGAAAACAAAAAGGTACATGACATACAAAGTAACAAATTGTGCTAATGAACAACTAGACATAATGTACAGTGACAATGCTCTTCTAATAAAGTAGAGGTTCAAATAGGGTGAGTAGCTCTCTTCCTAGAGAAATAGTGTACAATGTCAATAATCTTGTAATAAAGTACAGGTTCAATAATATTGTAATGAAGTAGAGGTTCAAGTAGGGTGAGTAGCGCTCTTCCTAGAGAAATAGTTTTTCTTCATACAGAACAAACTAACCAAATTTGCAGTCTCAAACACAGATAAGAAATAAGCAATGTCATGAATGTTATAGCCATTGCTTAAGTATTTTTACCAATGGTATATTAATAGTATATTATCAGTACTAATAGATGCATATAATGGATGCATTTTATCGAAGAAATACCTAGAGTTTGATGAATCGCTAAATTTAGTGATGATCCTCTTCCTCATGTTAGCATCAAGGACACTCCCCACCTTTAGTGGAGTTTGACAAATTGCTTGATTTGATTCAATGACGATCCTCTTCCTCATTTCAACATGATCAAGGAAACTCGGAAACTCCCACCTTTAGTTTCATATTGTTTTGGAGTTGCCTTTGTTTAAGATATATGTCCAGGATAGTTGTTAATTGCATATTTTTTTGCAGTTGTCTTTGTTTAAGATTTATGTCTAGGGAAGTTCTTAAGTTGTTAATATTTATCAGGGTAACAAGGAAATAATAAGGTGGTGCAGGAAGTAGGTGGTTCGTAATGGTTTGTCAAAGAAACAAGGGGACTCCCGAAGATCTATGAGGTGGTGAGAAGTTCATCTCAAAAGATTAAGGTACATACATATTATTATTATAAGATGAATGCTTAAATATCACAAAATAAAAACTCAAAATTTAAGAACATTGAAATATTCCTTGTAGAATAGTAAGGCAAGGATTCACTCATTACTTCCATCTTAAATGTAGATAAGAAGCGACAACATGGTGAGATAACCAATAAAAGAGACAACCTTTGCATTCAATATTTCACGAATATATATGAGATTGTCTAGATTTTAAAGTATTACATAAATAATATAATAAAATATTGTATAAACTCTCACATTGTATTAATTGTTTTTATCATGTTGTTCTAATCACTTACATTTCCTTAGAATTCCATCGGCACGTCTACAATAGGACCCCAATCTCTATAACCCATCAAAATCGAAATAAATAAAATTAACAGTATTTTTTAATTACAAAAATAAAAATTATTATATAAAATTTTTGGTAAAAAAAAAAAATTTAAGAAACAAACCAAGGCTAATGCAATGTCAATAGTAAACTCATTACTATAATCCTGACCTTCAACGAGTACTAATAAAATTATTACATTACATGCTAAACATCACTCATCAAATAAAACCATATAATCCTGACCTTCAACAAGTACTAATAAAATTATTACATTACATGCTAGAAATCACTCATCAAATAAAGCCATTATATGCATGCACCAAAATGAGTATGTAAAGAACCCGTCACCATTTCCAAATCTTATATTTCCAAATCTTATATAATTAAAGGTTAGGATACACTATAGCATTTGGGTGGTTGAGTTTTTATACAAAACTTAAACTTATAGTGGTTTAAAAACACCTAATTCAACCTTCTAGTCAAAATATTATAATACATTGTTAGAAATATGATTATAGATAAATTGAAGAAAAAAAAACAATAATAAATGTGCCTAAAAGATGGGCAATAATAGAATTAAACTATATAATCAACTTACAAATGAGTATGCATACCTACCTTCTAGCTCATTGAAATTACTCTTGTAGTTCCATTATGTACAATGTGTCAATAGAATATGCGAATGTTGATCCAAGGCCACCAAAGTTATTGACTCAACTCCTGCCATTGATTGGGTGAGGTCATTCAGGTAAATGACAACCACATTTTTTAAATAATAATATAAACATTTTAAATTTTAAATTTTAGTTTATTAATATAATGAATTGAATACAATACAAAATGTGTATGAGAAATAAGTATGATTAACTTGATTAATTGAGAACCAAATTTAAGCACTCAAATTTGATAATGATATTTATTTTTCATGGAGAAGACTTTAACTCAATAAAGTATATTTTTCCACAAAAATAGTAAGCTAATTTTCCAAATAACTAAAAATTATTATCTATATATGCTAATTTTATATTTTGAAGTAATGAGGCTCAAGGTTTAGATGTAAGTGTATGATTATTATGCACAAATTTTGAGTTGATGATATGGGTAATAAAATAAGGTTACTAGCACTTTTTCTACGATCACCATCTATTTTCCCATTTTGAGAAATCCAAAATGTCTCATTTTGTTAGGAATTTGAAACTTCAATGAAACTATTTTGAGTATACCTAGAAAACATGCCAATTTATTAGATAACGTTTTTCTAACATTTACCTGGGGAATTTTATAAAATAGTTGACAAACACAATTTAATCTACCATTCCTTACAAATAATGAAATTGGATGAGACACTACACATTAGTGATGCCAAGTTGGCATACACAACTTAATTGACCAATCCTTTCATATAATGTAAGAATGAAATTAGAGGACACCACACATTAGTGATGATAAGAGAGTCTTGGTAACTTGTTGGTTTATGGCATAAAATACATCTCTAAGAAATATATTTGAATTGGCTCTAGCCTAATACTAAAAAATCAATGAGGCCATGGTTTATTTTTTCCCCGGACAATGATTCTATTGCTTTCAAACCTAAAACATATTTGAACAAGGGTTGCATGGCAACGTAGTTCCTGTTGAGTTAGTTGGGAAATAAATGTTTAACAATGAAACTTAATATAACTAAATGCACAAGTAATGAATATTTTTTGTCAAAAGATAATAATTGAGAGTTGTTTGTTATTCAAAATCTATAATGAACTCTAAGCTAATGGAACTATAATATTCATAAATATAATAAATATATTATAAATAGTATATTAGATAATAAATATAATATAAATAYAATAATGCATTATAATAAATACATAGCACARCTTTTTATATTTATATGTGGTGATTGGTGAATTCATTGATTATGTAATTGATTATGCATATTGAAAGATGTGAAGGGAGMAATAACACTKCAATTCTATCAACCAATTAGAAATGAGAAACACAAATATTTGTATTATATCCAAAAATATATATTTGTTTTCCTATGTTAAACATTACATTGCATACACAAATTTATGGTCAAAAGCAAATTAATGTCACATCAATATCACATTGAAATCAAACTCATTGCTATAGTCCCATGGTAGGGACTAATAAAAAAAAGGTATATGGTACTTTGAGTGTTAGAGTGGAAATTCATAAATTCATTTGAAACCATTTCCATGGTCACTTCATTTTTTTATCCACACCTAAATCATTGCTTCATCCATGGGTTCAAGCTCGAGATGCTTTGGAACCAAATGTTAGGATCATATGTGTGTTTTGTTTAATATTTATGTGATTGTAGGTGGATAGAAGGTGAAGGGGATTGTTCCTACAAAATGCTCCTATACCTGGGCCAACATGGACAAACACAAAATTTTGTCCATTAAACCATCAAATACTGTAGGCCAACAAAAAAGGAAAAAATGGGCCTTTTCCAAATTTTTATTTCCCGTGCACTACACAAAATAATTCATCTATTTGATTATATTTACAATCATTTATGCATGGAAATTGAAAAAACATGTAAAGTGGTGAAGAACAAAACCACCTTATATCAATTGTTTTTCTTTTAAATGTTGAACTTTTTATACATACATACATACATACACATACAATTTTAGCCTAGTGGGATACGTTGAATGGTTGATTCATTTGAACTTCATGTAGGATATCATAGGGTCAATCACCCACACTAGACACATATATTGTGAGCCTCACACAATGTCCCTATTGGATTAGGTGTCATAATCAGTTCCAACAGATTTAAACAAAACACCATTCGCTAAATGCGGGGAAGTGTCTAGAGGTTTCCACAAGGTTTTCCTTAGAATACACACACACACACATGTGTGTGTGTGCGTGTGTGTGTGTGTATTCCAAGGAAAACCTTGTGGTAAACCTCTAGACATTTCCCCGCATTTAGTGGATGGTTCTTAGTTTAAATATGTTGGTAGTGATTATGACACATGATCCAGTCAGGAAATTGAGTGAGCCTCATGATAGATGTTCCTAGTGTGGGGGGTTAACCCTATTATCTCTTGCATGAATTTCAAAACACACACACACATATTTTGAACCCATAATCCCTAAGGGATCTATGAACCCTCGGCTACACTTGAACCTAAAATATTCTTCTCCAAAATCCTTTTCAAAGAGACATGTCCCTCTACTTTGATATCCTTTGTATCTTCTTGGATCACACTCCTCCCTTGAGCTATCCCGAGATGCCAATTGTCTACCTACTCAATGTCGCCCACAAATGAATTCAAATGCTCCTTTTATAGGCCATGGACCTCATGGAGATATGCTAATTAAAGTTGAACATGCCAACTAGATCCACTTCATCATTGGATAATCAAAGTTGGCCATATCAACTGGGTCATAATCATCACTAACAACCACCTCGATTTATGCCTGAGTCTCTACGTTGTGGTCATTTTTCTTGTTGTCTATATATATATATATATATATATATATATATATATATAATACACGCACACACATACCAATATAATATAATACATACATATATTAAAATTGAGAATAAAACCCTAAAGGTGAAGTATTTGTGGAACAAAATCTTAAAGAGATGTCATTTTAACAAGGTATCTCATGACAAATGTAGTGGCCCTCCAAATAACATAATCATTGATTGGTTGTTGGATGAATATGTATGCTTTTTATCCCTAATGGTTAGCTCCATTGGTATATTCCCTTGTGTGAAAGTCCACAGATATTTCAAGGTCATATCTTGTTGAGTCCCTTGAGGTTTCTATTCAATATTTTGTCTTGTGGTTAGTACTATCCTCCAATCAAAAAACTAGAGAAGAGGGGGGGAATCCATGGGGGGAAAGAAAGGTATCGGCATCCTCACTTAGAGTGCCTAATATGTGGGTGAGTGAGGGATTATATTTCTCTAGAAAAATATAATATCCATGCTTTCTCAACCTCCACCTTCTCTACTATGGGACGTGTAGTGCAAGTGAGTATGTGTGAATCATGAATGATTAAGAATGGACAAGTTCATAAATAGTCAGATATGTCATGGTTTGCATCTTGTAATATTTTATAAGACATTAAAATATTTTCCTGCGTAACACAACATATGTAACAACCACAATAAAAATACGACCTACAAGGATTAACACTAAAACCATTGATATTTTTAGTATTATATTGAATTAGTATTAATATTGTGTACAATCATAACCTACTAACCCATACTCCCTAACATATAATGCATTAGTTAACACCCCTTGACCAATTTAACTCTTTACTTACTAACCATTAACCCTTAAACCCAAACCCTCTAACCCACTAACCATAGTCCAACCCACTATCCACTAACCCCTTATTATTAGAATGGCATAATATTACTATGTGGCATTTCACTCCACATTAACGATACACTAATGTTGACCAAAATTTGGTCACCTATATGTTCCCACTCCTGGAATAATAAAAAAAGAGATATTGTAAGATGAATATTTTTGAACTATTATATGTTCATTACATAGCCCTCAGTATCGTCTTCGTCATCCATTTCACGGAATCAAAATCGGAGTCTCCATGACCAAGATACGCATACTTCTGTTCAGAATTCTAATGGAGGTGTTACAAGAATAAATATGAAAAATGTTCTAAGTCGCATACTCTCTTCTCTCCTCTCCCTTCACCCCTATTCATTCTCTCATTATATACTTAGTTTTGTTTCACATTGTCTCATTACTTTCATATTCCCCTTAACCATTTTCCTTTATTCCTTTCCACGTTCACATTCATTTCCCTTTTCCTTTATTTTTCCAATTCCTTTTATTTTCATTTCCATATTTCTTTATCCCATTTTTCCATTTCTTTCCTTTTTTCTTTTTTCCTTTCCCAAATTTCAGGTAATTCCTTTATTTCCCCTATATTTCTTTTCATTTTTCATATTTCTTTTCATATTTCACATGACCCATTATATACTTTCCAGACTTAGTTTTATTTACTATGGCTTACCATGGGTTCGCGGGTTGGTGATATTTCTTAAGAGTATGTGTTATCTCCGCTACCCTCACAATGCACTTTGACTTATGCCACCTTCATAATGCACCCAACTCTTTTTTGGTGGGGGTTGGTGATGTTTATTTCATGTTATACGAGTCTGTCCAACCGATTCTCAAGACTTAGAATATTTTACAACTTCTTTCTACTACTATTTACCTCTCCTCTCCACTTCACCTACACTTAGAATTTTTCACACTCATTTCTTACTATGTTTTACCGCGGGTGACTTCCTCGCCTATCTCTGAATTCACGTAAACCCATGAACCCGCCATATTATTTTAATATTATTTGTATGTGGCGGCGTACAAAAAGTGACACGTGGCATGATTTTATTGGATGACATATGGAAGATTCTTACTGGAAGATTTTTGGCCTATCGAGTGATGACATGTGACAACATTTGGTTGAGTGACTCATCATTGTTGACTGGGCAGATTGGTGGTTGACTGGGCATACAAAATTATTATTATATTCAACAATTTTCCAAGGGTCGAAATCCTCCAAACTCCATAGTTCCCTCTCTTCTTGTGTTTCTTTCTAAGTATATCAAACACTTACTTGTATATATCTTAAAGAATATAATATCTCAAAATCCTCCAAGCTCCATAGTTTCTTCTCTTCTTGTGTTTCTTGCTAAGTATATCAAACACTTAGTTTTATATATCTTAAAGAATATAATATCCTAATGCATGTGGGATAGACTTTCAAACCAAAAAAAGTCAAATTTTATGAAGGGAAACACGAAATTCATCCAAGGGCCCACATTTTCCCATCAATTTTGATCGACGGTGGTTGAACGTTGATCTTGCAGAGGCCATAACTTGAGCTTTGGGTGTCGGAATCGCGCAAAATTTATACGTTGGAAATATATTTCAGCGTAAAATATGGTGGTATAGGTTTCAAGTGCTTAAGTTGATACATTTTTCTCATAAATTAAAATATCATTCAGCTACATTTTAATGGGCATGTGTGACAACCCAGCTTCATGAGCTCATATGTTGAGATCCGAGCAATGGATTTGGGAAAATTTTATATCATTGGAAATATGAGACAATTAAGAACACATCAGAATGTTCTTATATGGATAAAAAGTTGGTTTTCACTTACATAAAATTAAATTACAATCGTCCTCTTTTAGTGGAGAATTAATTAAATTTAAAAAAATAAAAGTTTAACTAAAATCTTTTATTAAAAGGGGAGAGGGACCTACTTTCAATGTACTTGTATTAATGATGTGAATTCATTCTTGAGGAATTAATTAAAGATAATGTTTCAAGAAGAAACTTTTACAGGAATTTCAAGAGAGGAAGAAACCCCTAACTACTCAGGTAGTTAGAAAATATCTTCTCAAAAAGAGAAGAGAGGCTTCATCAAGGGGCCCAAGAATCAGTATTGTCAAAGGGGCGGGGCAGAAGATCAGAGGAAGAATAAGGTGCAAAAATGGATACACAATCAAGCTTCTAATCAAAAGAAATAAATCTCTATCTTCTCCATTTTTTTTATATATTATTCTACACCACTTCTCATAGTTTTATGCTTGAATCTCAGAGTTGGGAACAAGGATGAGTTGTTGAGTTTTCTTCTTATATTCTTCTAAGATCTTTTCTTAAATAATCATGGAGTATTTTTAGCCACCTATATGGCTGTCAAATATTTTGTAATGAAGAACATCTTTCATAAATAAAACTCCACAAAGAATTGCTTTGGGGTTGATCTCGACTGTGCTTTGTAACCCTGTTTTCAGAATATAAAGTATTTGAGGTTGACCTATCAAATTATCTTTTGATATTGATTGCAGTACTCTGTTAAAATTCTTTGAGATGATCAAATCATTCTCTCCTATGAAGAAGATATCGATGTATCTATATATTGTTAAGAATATTTTGTGTGATGTTGATCACAATTTAATTCTAATGTTGAAGCCCTCGTTCAATCTTTTCTTTTGCATCACATAAAGATTGTACTCAGGTTATTGAAGAACCATTTTATTTCATAATCTCAAGCAACAAATATTTAGCGTTTGTTTCCTAGCACTCTCCTAATCCAGGATATCACAGATATATCTTTTATTCTAAGAGGATTACCACCTCTCTACAAAGGGGGACTAATGTCCTCATGAGGTTGTCATTTCGGTCCTGACGTATTCAAGCGTCAACATTTTTGGTGGCCATACTGGGGAATGATTTGTTTTCAAGAGATATGATACATTTTTTGGATCATATATTATTGGAAGACTAGAAGTAGTTCGGTTGTAGTTTGAGAGAAAATTTAGATATTGATTCAAGATTAGTTGGGTTTTGGAGAACCTTGTTCAAAGAACATTGAAAGGCCTTGAAGGTTTATTATTGAAATTTCAGTCACAAATCAGTTGTGACAAACTTTATGGAACCAGAAAACCACCAAATATTTGGGAGGATGATCTCCCTGACAACTCCATCCTCAAAACTCAGGATCTTAAAGAAATATGCCCCGGTGACTTCACTAAAAAGATCTCTGAATTTCAAGAAGATGTATATGAAGACTCCTCTGAGGAATTGTTCTCATGCTACCAAGATATTATGCATCCTCCATCAATAGAAGTTGTTCAAGGAACAATAAAAGGAGAAGGTATCCAAAGAAAGAAAAGGTTGCATAGAATCTCACTTAGTTTACAAGGAAAATTTCACCCCTTGCCAGATATTTCCATGGACAAATTTTCGACATTTTGTGGGAAAGTTTCATAAGATGCAAGGAAACATTTGATTAAATTTGGCAGTGCTTGTGAAATTTTTAATGTGGCTCAAAATGATTTTGCATGACAGTTATTTATCTTAACTTTAAAAGAAGATTCCAGTGAATGGTTTTATTCATTGTTGCCTAGAACCATCACTAGTTGGGATGTACTAGAAAACTTGTTTGTCGAAAAATATTTCTCAAGAAAATATCCATATTCTCTTTTCTTGAAGTTAGTTGAAATCGGGATGAACAAAGAATAAACAGTTAAAGATTTTTCTTTCAGATTTATGAAAGTTCTTCATGAAATTCCTCAGGAAATGTTTCCAAACGATGTCATTATTTTCAGTTGTTACGAAAATGGTTTTCCCACAAATTTGAGATTTCTATTGAGGCAAGAAGGAAAACACATCTCGAAAGAATTAATGCAGTGAGCTCAACTCATTTAAATATTTGTTCTTGAAACCGGTTCCAACATATTATACCCCCCGAAATTTATCCAAGACAATGGAGGAATGAATTTAGAAGAAAAATTTGAGGAAAGATATGAATTTTGTTTTTTAGATCTTGATCTTGAAATAGAAAACAAAAACACTAAATTTTCAATTCAATAAGAACACCATCCTTTGTATGATTCATGGGAGATAAATTTCAACCTCTCATGTGCTCAATTTGATAATTATGATTATAGCAAAATCAAGTATAAACATGAAGACTTAATTCAGTTTGAAAAGATTGTGGCAAAATATCAAACAATACAAACAATGTACATCAAGCCACAACAACAATGTTTACATCGGAGGGATAGAAATCATCACTTTACATCATATTTGTATTATGTTGATTGTTTTCATGAAGCAGAGTTTCATGAAGAAAGCAATTTACAAGCATCAAAGGAAAGACATTTGTAGCAAGAGGAATCATGGATGATACATTTTATTTTCGAAGATCATGAATTTATTGATGAACAACAAAATATGGCCTTACAATTCCCCACAAAATTTCACCAACATTTCACCATTGCAACCTCACTACGGAGACATGATCATTGTACAAAGGAAGAATTCCTTCAAGGAATTGATGTTGAATCAGAAATATTAGATGTGATTGATGATAAGGAAAAAGATGAAATTATTCTCATAGTGGAAACTCCTTATCCAATCAAAGAACACAATATTCTTGAGCAAATAAAAGTTTATTTAATTGAATCATGGTTCCAAATCATTGTTGGCCAAGCAATACAATCAGATTTCAATCACATCTTGCTCAGTCTCATCATAGTATACTTTGGGCATGCTTTTTATCATTTGGTAGTGGCCTCAACATATTTCCCAATTCAGGAGCTCATTCTACAAGTCGTCTAGATGCTTGAATGGCTCCATTGGAAATATTCCTACACCTAAGGTTCCCCTTTCTTTCAAGTAAGTTAGGGTAGGTAGATCATATATGTATATATTTTTGTTCAAAGTTGCACAATAAGGCAATCTTTATATTTAAGTTTGAAGATAACTCCATGAAAGAAGAAGAATTTCAAGAGTTCATTTTGAAGATGACTCCATATCCCAATGGAGAATTCAGTTGGTCTTAAGATTCTGGTGTTCTCAGCAACCCATAGGGGATCATAGTCCCGCAGTTGGAGCTAGTTGTTGACCAAAATTTGGTCACCTATATGTTCGCGCACCTGGAATAATAAAAAAAGAGATATTGGAAGATGAATATTTTTGAACTATTATATGTTCATTGCATAGCCCTGGGTATCAACTTCGCCATACATTTTGCGGAATCAAAATCGAAGTCTTCATAACCAAGATACGCATACTTTTGTCCAGAATTCTAATGGAGGTGTTACAAGAAGAAATATGAAAAATGTTCTAAGTCACATATTCTCTCTTCTCCTTTCCCTTCACCCCTATTCACTCTCTCATTCTATACTTAGTCTTTTTTCACATTGTCTCATTACTTTCATATTCCCCTTAACCATTTTCCTCTATTCCTTTCCACATTCACATTCATTTCCCTTTTCCTTTATTTTCCCAATTCCTTTTATTTTCATTTCCATATTTTTTTATCCCATTTTTCTATTTCTTTCATTTTTCCTTTTCTTTTCCCAAATTTCACATAATTCCTTTATTTCCCCTATATTTCTTTTCATTTTTCATATTTTCCATATTTCACGTGACCCATTATATACTTTCCAGACTTAGTTATATTTACTATGTTTTACCGTGGGTTCACGGGTTGGTGATATTTCTTAAGAGTATTTAAGAGTATGTGTTATCTTCGCTACCCTCACAATGCATTTTGACTTCCTCCACCTTCATATTGCACCCAACTCTTTTTACTACTCTTTACTATGTAACTTCTCCAACACTTAGCCAAATATATGAGTTACCACGGGTTCACGGATTCGTGAGGGTTGGTGATGTTTATTTCATGTTATATGAGTTCGTCTGACCAATTCTCAAGACTTAGAATATTTTACAACTTCTTTCTACTATTATTTACCTCTCCTCCCCACTTCACCTACATATCCTAAGTCTAACCCGAACCCGCCATATTACTTTAATAATATTTTTCCTATCCTAAGTTCTATGAGGAACGTCTCCAAGTGACACATGGAACTTTATTAACCAATGAGATACATCCACATGGAAGTTAATGGATGGTGCCATATGGAAACTAATTAATGAAGACACGTGGTGGCATACAAAAATTGACACATGGCATGATTTTATTGGATGACATATGGCAGATTCTTATAGGCAGATTCTTGGTCTACTGAGTGAAGACATGTGGAAACATTTGGTTAGGTGACTCATCATTGTTGATTGGACAGATTGGTGGTTGACTGTGCATACAAAATTATTATTATATTCAACAATTTTCCAAGGGTCGAAATCCTCCAAGCTCCATAGTCCCTTCTCTTCTTATGTTTCTTGCTAAGTATATCAAACACTTAGTTTTATATATATTAATGAATATAATATCCCAATGCATGTGGGATACACTTTCAAACAAAAAAAAGTCGAATTTTATGAAGGGAAGCACGAAATTCATTTAAGGGCCCACATTTTCCCATCAATTTTGATCGACGGTGGCTGAGTGTTGATATTGCAGAGGCCATAACTTGAGCTCTGAGTGTCGAAATTGCGTAAAATTTATATCATTGGAAAGGTATTTCAGCATAGAAGATGGTGGTATAGGTTTCAAGTGCTTAAAGTTGATGCATTTTTCTCATAAATTAAAATATCAGTCAGATCCATTTTAATGGACCTGCATGACAACCCAACTTCACGAGCTCATATCTTGAGATCTGAGCGACGGATTTGAGAAAAATTTGTATCATTAGAAATTTGAGAAGATGAAGAACAAATAAGAAGTGGTTTACATGGATAAAAAGTTGGTTTTCACTTCCATAAAATTAAATTACAGTCGTCCTCTTTTAGTGGATAATTAATTAAATTTTAAAAAATAAAATTTTAATTAAAAACTTTAATTAAAGTGAGGAACCCACTTTCAATGTACTTGCATTAATGATGTGAATTAATTCGTGAGGAATTAATGAGGATTTAATTAAAGAGAATTTTTCAAGAATAAACTTGTACGGGAATTTCAAGAGAGGAAGAAAACCCTAACTGCTCAGGTAGTTAGAAAATTACTTCTTAAAAAGAGAAGAGAGGCTTCATCAAGGGGTCCAAGAATTAGTATTGTAAAAGGGGTGGGGTTGAAGGTCAGAGGAATAATAAGGTACATCCATGGATACACAATCAAGCTTCTGATCAAAAGAAATAAATCTTCATATTCTCCATTTTTTTTATATATTCTTCTACACCACTTCTCATAGTTTTATGCTTGAATCTCAGAGTTGGGCACAAGGCTGAGTTGTTGAGTCTTCTTCTTATATTATTCTAAGATATTTTCTTACATGATAATGGATTATTTGAAGCCACCTATATGGTTGTCAAAGTTTTTTTAATGAAGAACATCTTTCATAAATAAAAATCCACAAAGAATTCCTTCAGGGTTGATCTCGACTGTGCTTTGTAACCCTATTTTTAGAATATAAAGTATTTGAGGTTGACCTATCAAATTATCTTTTGATGTTAAGAACCAAACATCAATATAGCATAGAAAAACCTCAGGAAAAGTACTCAACGCCTTGAAAAAGAGATAATTTCAGATAATAAGCCTCTTC